>APFE031523378.1:4184-20607 GCA_000404065.3 Pinus taeda | reverse complement strand
TTCATTTGGTGTGCAGGTGCTTGAAGATGCACTTGAATTTCCTCCTTGTGGTGTGCTTGGAGAAGCACTCTCATTTATCCTCAATGGTGTCCCTTGTTGTCCTTGTGTTGGCACTGCTATTTGGGGATGCATTTCAGCCACCTCCTCATAATCTTCATCATGAGACAAACAGTTTTTAACATTCACTGTTTTCTCTATGCTTCCATCCCAAGCTTCCTCTTCAATGAATTGAACATCTCTGCTGATAAAAAACTTCTTGGTGGATGGGATATACAACCTGTAGACCTTGGATTCTTCACTGTATCCAATGAAAAGACATTTCTCCCCTTTGCTGTCCAACTTCCTCCTTAGCTGATCTGGAATGTGTGCATAGGCCACACATCCAAAAAATCTCATGTGGGTGACTCCTTGCTTTCTCCCACTCCATGCTTCTTCTGGCACTCTATTCATCACTGCTTTTGTAGGACACCTGTTCAGAATATATGCTGCACAATTTACAACTTCAGCCCAATAGTCATTTGGCAAATGCTTTGCCTTCAACATGCTTCTCGCCATATCCATGATGGTCCTGTTCTTCCTTTCAGCAACTCCATTTTGCTGTGGGGTGTACCTTGCTGTAAATTGTTTATGAATTCCATTATCTCTACAAAATCTTAGGAATTCCTTGGAGATATACTCTCCTCCTCTATCAGTTTTGAGAACTTTGATATGCAGCCCACTTTGGTTCTCCACAAGTGCTTTGAAATTTTGGAATTTCTCAAACACTTCACTTTTGTTCTTTAGAAAGTAAATCCAAGTCTTTCTAGTAAAGTCATCAATAAATGTTAGGAAATATTGGTTGCCTGCTAATGATGCAGCTTGCATCGGTCCACATAAATCTGAGTGGATGATCTCTAAGGTTGCCTTTGCCCTTATGCTTTTACCTGATGGAAAACTTTCTCTGTGTTGTTTCCCCAAAATGCAACCTTCACATAGGCTGTCCGTTTTCTCTATCAATGGTAATCCTTTCACCATTCCTTTTCTGCTTAACAAGTTTAGACCTCCAAAATTGAGATGTCCAAATCTCAAGTGCCACAACCAAATTTCATCCTTTGGCACGCTTTGGAAGGCCTCTTGGGTAATTGCAATTACTTCTTTGTTTTTCAAATCTGCTCTTATTCTAAGAGGGAACATCCTGTTCCTTGTCATCTTCACTTCAGCAATGCATCGTTTGCTGGGTGCTATATCCATGATGGTACACACATCATTCACAAAGAAAACATTATAACCGTTTTGAACAAGTTGTCCAACACTCAAGAGGTTACATCTCATTCCGGGGACATAACAGACATCTGCTATGGTTTTCCTTTCTCCTTGCTTTGTAAATATTTTTACCTCCCCTTTTCCCATAACAGAAACTTTGCTATCAGTTCCTAGTGTGACTTCTGATTTCATATTTTTATCTAGGGCAGAAAAGAGAGCTATATTTCCTGTCATATGGTTGCTGCAAACTGAGTCTAAAAACCATATGTCTTCACTATTTTTTTTGTTTCAGCCATGTTTCAAGCTAACAACACATTAGTTTGGCTGATGTTCTCTCTAGTAACATTTGCATTTTGTCTATTACTCATATCATGCTGCTTCTTCCTACATTCACTGGCATAATGCCCATATTTTTTACAATAATAGCATTGGACATTGGATTTTTCATACCTTTGTCCTTGAGCATGATGTTTTTCTCTTTGTTGGCTGCTGCCTTGGCCTTGGTTCTGATTTGGATCGCTGCCTCTTCCTTGAGCATTCGCTGGACTGTTCCTTCCACCTTTGTTCTGGCTTCTGCCTCTTCCTCTCTTTTTTCCTTTGCCTTGACCTCTTCCTCTTCCAAAGGACATTTGGGTCTTGAAGGTTTGCTCTAGAGATGAGTTTTCATTCCTACTCAATCTCTGCTCATGTGTTATCAGTGATGCATGTAGCTCATCAACTGAAAAGTTTGAGATATCCTTTGTCTCTTCAATGGTGGTGACAATAGCATCAAACTTTGAGGGTAAGACCTTCAATATTTTCTCCACAATCCTCCTTTCTTCGATGGTTTCTCCATGAGTCCTCATCTGTGTGATCAGACCAATTACATGTGTGAAGAATGAGTCAATGTTGTCTGACTCCTTCATGTTCAGATTCTCAAAATCTCTCCTCAGCAACTGTAGTTTTGTTGTCTTCACTTTCTCCATGCCTTGATAGGTTGTCTTGAGGGTTTTCCATGCTTCCTTGGATGTATTAGCTGCTGCTATCCTTGGAAACACACTCTGGTCCACTGCTTGATACAAAAATACAAGGGCTTTTGCATCCTTCTTCCTATTGGTCTTTAACATATCTTTCTCTCCTTGAGTTAATCTATTAAACTCATTATCATTTGCTGGTTCATCAAACCCATCTTGAACTAATTCCCATAAATCTTGACAGGCAAACAGGGCTTTCATGGTTATTGCCCAATAGTCATAGTTCTTCCCATTAAACTGTGGGAGCTGTGTCACTACCCAACAAAAAAAACTTTTTAAATATTATTAATTATCAGTGTTTTTACGCAGTTTAGTTATTGACATTTCCACAAACCTACATGCTACTAAATCACCTCTTAAACTTCTTGCATCCGACCATGGTCTAAACCTTAATATATAGATATATTAACACTGTAATCTTATTTCGATTCATCATAGCCGAGCTGGCATTGATAGCCTGAGCTGGCATATGGATGCGCTGGTGGTCGTCTGGTCCTTCCCGCTGTCACCTGATCTTGGATCGATGAGATTACCTGTGCGAATTTAATACCACGCCTCGGTAATGCTCCTCTGGTTGTTTGGATAGAACAATTGTTTTCCTTGTGAATACTTTTCCTGTATGATTCTTGGGATGGTAGCTATAGTATTAAATGTTCTGATCTCGAACTGCATCCTCTCGGGATTACACCTAATCTAACGGATCGGATTTCACCTCAATGATCAACGGTGGATTTCAAAGGTCTTGTGATCAAAAGGGTTTGCCTAGGGTTTCATTGTCATTATCCGGGTGCAGGTGAGGCAGTGCCTCTCGACTCTGCACGTCCTGGTTATACCAGAGAACTCAGAGTTCACACCATCCATTCCACAGAACGGCTATCATCTGGAAAAAGGTTTATGTCGCCAGCATACTGCGAGGAGTGGTCGAGACCTTTGAGGTTTATCTGGAGGTAAATGGAAAATCCCCTTTTTAATTAACCTAAACTGGTTCCTTATTATTTATGTGTCGAGCAGATTTAATCGGGTTAATCTTTGGCTTGCAGGGTTTCTGAGCATAAAATCTATGGTGACGCCCGTGCCTTCAGACTTCAAGCTTCGGCAGAAAATCACCAGGTATGTAGCTCTAGCCACGGCTGGTAAATTTTATTAACCTCAGCTATTGTCTGAGTATGGATTCCTTTTTCATGCCAGGAGACTTATCATGCTCCGTTATGGCTAGTCCGAATGACAGACTTCTTCGCATTGGGTTTCTGGTCGTGGAGGGTTTCAGTTCCCTGGTTGTATTAGGCAGTTCTGTTAATTTAGGTTTACTGTTAAAGATTTGACCCATAGGAACCCGTCGAGGGTGCTGGGAATGTTCATTGTTAAATGGGCTTATTCTAACAGTTTACCAGTTTGTATGTAATGATTAATGATACGAATTCTTGTATGGTCTTCTGGGTTGACAAGATTCAAAATTTGCTCTGGTTATTTTTGATATTTGATCTCGGCATCCAACTCGCTGTAATTTCAATGTCTTTTTCATTACATGTTAAGAATCACACAGACTGTCTGTGCCTCCCATACTTACTAGTCTTCTATCATATGTGAATATATGAAAGTTATGTTTAAATCGAAGCGCCTACTGTTTGTAATGATACAGAGGATCTTCATTTTCTTTATTTACAACTGTATCTCTGTTTTCCTTAACCTGGAAATGTATCAGTGATTCGGAAATAACTATGCTTACAGTGATATGCTTTTGTCATTTCGATTCGGCGGTTATTTATGTGTATATGTGTATCATGGCTATCTCTGATCAGCCATTATTCACAGCTTACAGTTAAAAAACCCATTTAGCTCTTTCGAATGTTATGGCAGAGGCTTGTTTTCGTTTTGTTTAATTTATAGTTAAATAGATAGATATGTAATCCCTGTACATATATCAGTTATTTTATTTGCTGGGAAGATTGTTACAGTCGTTCCGTCTCGGTCGACATTACTAGAGCTATTTAATGGTGAAGTCTTGCGCTGTTATGGCCAGACTTGCACACCTTCGGGTATGAGCACTGGGGTCGCATGTATCTAATAAACCCTCGGTTCTATTTCTTGCAATAATTCTTAGGTCCTGTTATGATATATCAATTGCATTTTCCAGTTATTTATAATTCGTCTGTTGCCATAATTACTTAACTCGGATGACTGTATTTTCTTTTATTTTGTTGAACTATACTCATGCAATTATGGATATGACAGTTATGAATATAACTTGTGATTTTTCTATCTGGTTACAGTCAATACGTTACCTGATATTTCTCTGGGTTTGTCTACTGATTAAAATATTTGGAATCATACTAGTTTTCTTAATCTTTAAGAGAACAAATGATCTACTCCATCTTGCTTATTTATTCATACCTTACAGTAGACAGTAATCCTGCAGGTTTATAATAAAACCTTCTCTTTCTCAGATATTAATAAAATCCTGTGTTACAGATAACTAATAACTATTACAGTAAAAGATAAGATTCCTAGTTAATGTTGTAACCTTAATGTACTTACCTGTACTGTGCCTTCCTTAACTTGTACTTGTTGCCTGTTCCTTAAACTGGAATAAACTCATATAAAGCTTGTTATGCACCCAACCAAGAGCTCAGTCACTAAGACCTGACGCTCCCCCCAAGCTCACTTGCAGGCCACTGCCTTCCACAAGATAACGCCTGCTAGCAGCAGCGCGATAAAATGCACTATGGTGCTGGTACTATCTGATCCCCATCAGACATAGTACCCCTTCCTTCTCTTTTTCCTGCCTGTTCCAAAACAGCCCAGGCCTTTTTCCTCTTTCCTCTTCTAAGGTAAGGAAAAGTGGTTAGGGTTGCCCTGGCAACTGTTTCTTTTAATTAAGTAATAAGAAGTAAATAACTTTTCCTAACAAAATTATCTACAATATTACTGAATTCATAATTCTGAATAAATAACATTTCAATATTAATAAGGTAACAATTCCTGTTTTCACATTTACCTACCATGGTAATTTATAAATTATTCATATAACTGTTTGGTCATTACATCTCCTCCCCCTGAGATTGGACACCGTCTCGGTGTCTTACAGTCATAAACAGGTCTGGATATGTTTTCTTCATCAATTCCTGATCTTCCCAAGTGGCCTCTTCAGGCCCAAAATGTCGCCATTGTACCTTAACTTGGGTAATAACTCGTTTCCACATACTTCTTTAAGACCGAAACATGAAATACATTATGGACCCGGATGTGACTTGGCAAGGCCAACTGGTAAGCCACCGGCCCAATCCTTGCTAGTATCTGAAATGGTCCACAATATCTGGGTGCCAATTTAGCACAACCAGCCCATTGTAAGGTACTTCTTTTGGCCTGAATTCGAATATACACATGATCTCCCACCTGATACTCCTTAAATCTCCTTTTTCGATCAGAGAAATTCTTTTGTCTATCCTGAGACGCCTTCAGATTGATACGTACTCTCTTTACCATGTCCTCCATTTCTTTAAGCATGTCGGGTCCTAGACTTAATTTATCTTCAGGTCCTCCCCAGCTGGAGGGTGTACGGCATTTCCGACCATACATAACCTCAAATGGACTCATTTGAGTTGAAGTATGGTAACCATTATTATACGCAAATTCCACCAAGTGTAAATATTCCTCCCATCAGGTGGGTTGTTGCATAACGTAGGCCCTTAACATGTCTTCTACTATTTGATTTACTCGCTCCTTCTGTCCATCAGTTTGCGGATGGTACGCTGTGCTAAAATTCAGCTGAGTGCCTAAATCAGCAAATAGTGTCTTCCAAAAGGTCGATGTGAACTTCACATCTCGATCCGAAATTATTGTTTTTGGGAGGCCATGCAGTCTGAACACATTCTGCATAAAAATGTGAGCGATTTGTGCAGCTCTGAAAGTTGATTGCACCGGTATGAAATGTGCAGCCTTACTTAGCTTGTCCACTACCACCATAATGGAATCATTGTTTTTCTTTGTTCTAGGTAACCCTGTAATAAAATCCATGGAGATGATTTCCCATTTCCATTCTGGAATGGGCAAGGGTTGTAACAGCCCTGCTGGATGCTGATGTTCAGCTTTAATTTTCTGACATTCCAAACAACGCGCCAAGTATTCTACAATATCCTTTTTCATTCCTGGCCAAAAATATTGCTTCCGAATTGTTGTCATCATCTTTTGATAACCTGGGTGACCAGCATAATGGCTGATGTGGAATTCATCCATAATCAGACCTTTAATCTTGTTTTGATTGGGCACATATATTCTTTGCTTGAAATAGAAAATTCCCGCGTCATCTGTCGTGAATTCTTGTTGGCTGTCCTTTCCATCAGATTGCTGTATCTGCTGTTTCAGCTGTTGGTATTCTGTATCTTGACCGGAAATTTCCTTAATCATGTCTAAAAAAGGATTTTTCCATCCTGTAGTGGAAATTTCGTACAGACTTTGTACTTTCCTGCTTAAAGCGTCTGCTACTCTATTCGCCTTACCTTGCAAATGTTTTATATCGAAGTCGAAACCACTTAAGAAATCCATCCATCGTGCTTGCCTAGTGTTTAAAGTAGGCTGGTTGAAATAGCTGGTTAAGCTATGGTGGTCGGTGAGTAGCAAGAATTTTCTGCCCAAAAGATAATGCCGCCACATTTTCAGAGCATGTATAATAGCAGCCAGTTCCAAATCATAGGCGGAGTATCGCTGTTCATGTTCCTTTAATTTACGGGATTCGTAAGCAATTACTCGGCCTTCTTGCATTAAAACTCCACCCAATCCTTCCTTACTGGCATCAGTGCAGACCACATAATCCTTATGAGGATCTGCTATACTCAGAATTGGTGCTATAGTGAGCAGCTATTTTAGTTGTTCAAAGCTCTTCTGGCAATTTGGGGTCCATTGAAACGCTCTCCCTTTCTTCTGTAATGAGGTAATGGGAAAAGCTACTTTCGAGAAGCCTTCCACAAACCTCCTGTAATACCCGGCCAATCCCATAAAAGATCGGACATCTGCTACGTCTTTTGGCACAGGCCAGTCCATTATGGCCTTTATCTTTTCCGGGTCCACCGCAATTCCATCCTTTGTGATCACGTGGCCCAAATATTGAATTTCCTCCTTAAAGAAGTCACACTTACTAAATTTGGATACAACTGATGTTCTCGAAGGGTCTGTAATACCATTCGGAGGTGTTCATGATGTTCTTCGATTGTGCGTGAATATATTAATATATCGTCAATGAATATTAGCACAAATCGATCGAAGTATGGATGAAAAATGCTATTCATTAAACACATAAATGTTGCAGGAGCGTTGGTTAGCCCAAATGGCAAAACCACAAACTCATAATGACCATACCTTGTCCTAAAGGCCGTTTTAGCGATGTCCTCGTCCTTAATTCGAATTTGATGATATCCTGATCGCAAATCGATCTTAGAGAACACCGTTGCGCCTTTCACTTGATCGAATAATTCATCGATCCGGGGCAAGAGATATTTATTTTTGATGGTCAACTTGTTCAATTGTCTGTAATCGATACACATCCGGAGAGTACCATCCTTTTTCTTGACAAATAAAACTGGAGCTCCCCAGGGAGACACACTAGGACGAATGTACTCCTTGTCTAGTAATTCTTGCAACTGCTTTTTTAGTTCTGTTAGTTCAGGTGTACTCATTCTGTAGGGTGCTCGTGATACTGGTGCTGCCCCGGGTGTCAGCTCTATGGTAAAGTCTATATTCCTTCGCAGTGGCAGTCCAGGAATTTCCTCTGGAAATACATCTGTGAATTCTTGTATTACAGGAATACTGTGCAAAGAAATCGATTTATCCTTAGAATTCGCATATCCCACTTGGATAGCGTAGACTTGACACCCCTTCCGTATGCATTTTATCAGTTGGTTGGCAGTTATCAGGCGAACTTGCACCGGTTGCTTAATTCCTTGCATTTCTTTCCTGTTTCCTTGCTGATCTCTGTAGTAAATAACTTTAGTTTTGCAATCAACTAATGACCAGTGTTTTTCTAACCAGTCCATGCCAATCAGAATATCGTAGGATCCAACAGGAAGTATATTCAGATCAGCCGTTACTGGTTGGTCTGCTATGACAAATGGGCAATCATTGATTTTGGCTGTTACCCGCCGCTTGGCTCCGGTAGCTAATTGTACGAGCCAAGGATTTTTAAATTTAACAGGTTGTAAATTGCAACGTTCCACTACCTTTGGACTTACATAGCTTAATGTAGCCCCAGGGTCAATTAAAACAGATATGGTAAGGTTTGAAATTTTACCTTCGAACTCAACCATGGTTGGTTGGTATTCCGCCTGACGGTCTTCCAGAGCCGCGTTAATTCTGGGTATACTGCGACCAACCTCGCCCACAGTTGAGGCTTCATGAATTTGGGATAATTGCTCCGTTCCTTTTCGCTGTGGACAGTTTTTAATGTAATGAGGTACCCCACAACCCCAGCACTGTAACGGAGCTCTTGCAGTACCTTCATTGTCCAATCTTGGTTGCTGTTCGCTGATCTTGGACTCGCTGGTAGCTCTGAACTTAGATGTAGTTCTTGGTACAAATCTGCTGGTTGCTCCTTTGCCATTTCCCTTACTGCCATTGCTGCGATTTCCTTTGCTGTTTCCCACAGTCTTGAAATTTCTCTTATCATTCCATTTTCTGTTAGCAGTTTCCCCTTTCTGTTTACCTTGTTGATAACAGATTCTAGCCTTGCGGATTACCTCATCCATCGATTTTGGATTATCAAACTCAATCCGCTCTCGCATGTATGCTGGCAAACTGCTGATGAATCGCTGGACTTTTGCCTTTTCTTCCCTTATGTATGGTACATAACGAAGTAAGGACGTAAAGTGAGTGATGAATTCGTCCATGGTTTGCTGTCCTAATCGTAAATCATGGAACTCCCTTGCCTTCTCATCATAGAGGCGTTCCATTAAATATCGCTCCTTGAAGAATCTCTGAAAATTATCCCATGTAATATTTTGCTCGGTGACCCCTTTTACTAACTTTACTTCCTCCCACCACAAAGTGGCCTTCCCTTGCAATTGAAAAATGGCCAGTCGTGCCTTCAGATTATTGTCGTATTCATAAAGCTGAAATACTTGTTCATATTTATGATCCAGGCTTCAGCCGCTTCCTCTTGTTCTCCATCAAAATGCGGTGGTTTAATTTTGCGGAATTCACCTTGTAGCTCTACCTTCCGTCTTTTTGAGGTTAACTGGTCAAATACATTATCAGAGCGTTCCTCCTATTCCTCCGATCCTTCAGGGGGTATATGATGGTTCTGTTCTTCAGATATCCTTTGCTGCTCTGCACTGGGATTAGCTGGTAATTGATTTTGTTTATCAGACAAACTCTTTAAGATTCTTTCTTCTTCCATTGTTAACCGAGCATTGTCTTCCCGTAGTCGAGCCATCTCATTCTTCAGTTCCTGCACTGTCTCCAATATTGCCTGATTCGTGACTCTGGCTTCTTCCCCAAGCTGCACCCATAGTTCTGGGTTGTTCTCGGAACCGGGTACTCCTTGTCCCATTGCGGGTCGTCGTGGAATGTTATCCATTCTCCTCATGTTTCTATTCTCAAACTTGAACCTTGTACTTCATTCAACAACAAAAAGGAACATTCAAAAGTATTATCAATAACCATCTTTGTTAGTCATTGTATACAGTGTATTTGTATGTTCTTAATGTTCTTAATGTTCTTACCCAGAGGCCACAGTGCTGTATCTGGGCTCTGATACCATATGTCACTACCCAACAATTTTTTTTTTTTAAATATTATCGATTATTAGTGTTTTTATGCGGTTTAGTTATTAACATTTCCACAAACCTACATGCTACTAAATCACCTCTTAAACTTCTTGCATCCGACCATGGTCTAAACCTTAATATATAGATATATTAACACTGTAATCTTATTTCGATTCATCATAGCCGAGCTGGCATTGATAGCCTGAGCTGGCATATGGATGCGCTGGCGGTCGTCTGGTCCTTCCCGTCGTCACCTGATCTTGGATCGATGAGATTACCTGTGCGAATTTAATACCACGCCTCGGTAATGCTCCTCTAGTTGTCTGGATAGAACAGCTGTTTTCCTTGTGAATACTTTTCCTGTACGATTCTTGGGATGGTAGCTATAGTATTAAATGTTCTGATCTCGACCTGCATCCTCTCGGGATTACACCTAATCTAACGGATCGGATTTCACCTCAATGATCAACGGTGGATTTCAAAGGTCTTGTGATCAAAAGGGTTTGCCTAGGGTTTCATTGTCATTATCCGGGTGCAGGTGAGGCAGTGCCTCTTGACTCTGCACGCCCTGGTTATACCAGAGAACTCAGAGTTCACACCGTCCATTCCACAGAATGGCTATCGTCTGGAAAGAGATTTCTGTCGCCAGCATACTGCGAGGAGTGGTCGAGACCTTTGAGGTTTATCTAGAGGTAAATGGAAAATCCCCTTTTTAATTAACCTAAACTGGTGCCTTATTATTTATGTGTCGAGCAGATTTAATCGGGTTAATATTTGGCTTGCAGGGTTTCTGAGCATAAAATCTATGGTGACGCCCGTGCCTTCAGACTTCAAGCTTCGGCAGAAAACCACCAGGTATGTAGCTCTAGCCACGGCTGGTAAATTTTATTAACCTCGGCTATTGTCTGAGTATGGATTCCTTTTTCATGCCAGGAGACTTATCATGCTCCGTTATGGCTAGTCCGAATGACAGACTTCTTCGCATTGGGTTTCTGGTCGTGGAGGGTTTCAGTTCCCTGGTTGTATTAGGCGGTTCTGTTAATTTAGGTTTACTGTTAAAGATTTGACCCATAGGAACCCGTCGAGGGTGCTGGGAATGCTCATTGTTAAATGGGCTTATTCTAACAGTTTACCAGTTTGTATGTAATGATTAATGATACGAATTCTTGTATGGTCTTCTGGGTTCACAAGATTCAAAATTTGCTCTGGTTATTTTTGATATTTGATCTCGGCATCCAACTCGCTATAATTTCAATGTCTTTTTCATTATATGTTAAGAATCGCACAGACTGTCTGTGCCTCTCATACTTACCAGTCTTCTATCATATGTGAATATATGAAAGTTATGTTTAAATCGAAGCGCCTACTGTTTGTAATGATACAGAGGATCTTCATTTTCTTTATTTACAACTGTATCTCTGTTTTCATTAACCCGGAAATGTATCAGTGATTCGGAAATAACTATGCTTACAGTGATATGCTTTTGTTATTTCGATTCGGCGGTTATTTATGTGTATATGTGTATCATGGCTATCTCTGTTCCGCCATTATTCACAGCTTACGGTTAAAAAAACCCATTTAGCTCTTCCGAATGTTATGGCAGAGGCTTGTTTTCGTTTTGTTTAATTTATAGTTAAATAGATAGATATGTAATCCCTGTACATATATCAGTTATTTTATTTGCTGGCAAGATTGTTACAGTCGTTCCGTCTCGGTCGACATTACTAGAGCTATTTAATGGTGAAGTCTTGCGCTGTTATGGCCAGACTTGCACGCCTTCAGGTATGAGCACTGGGGTCGCATGTATCTAATAAACCCTCGGTTCTATTTCTTGCAATAATTCTTAGGTTCTGTTATGATATATCAATTGCATGTTCCAGTTATTTATAATTCGTCTGTTGCCATAATTACTTAACTCGGATGACTGTATTTTCTTTTATTTTGTTGAACTATACTCATGCAGTTATGGATATGACAGTTATGAATATAAATTGTGATTTTTCTATCTGGTTACAGTCAATACGTTACCTGATATTTCTCTGGGTTTGTCTACTGATTAAAATATTTGGAATCATACTAGTTGTCTTAATCTTTAAGAGAACAAATGATCTACTCCATCTTGATTATTTATTCATACCTTACAGTAGACAGTAATCCTGCAGGTTTATAATAAAACCTTCTCTTTCTTAGATATTAATAAAATCCTATGTTACAGATAACTAATAACTATTACAGTAAAAGATAAGATTCCTAGTTAATGTTGTAACCTTAATGTACTTACCTGTACTGTGCCTTCCTTAACTTGTACTTGTTGCCTGTTCCTTGAACTGGAATAAACTCATATAAAGCTTGTTATCCACCCAACCAAGAGCTCAGTCACTAAGACCTGACGCTCCCCCCAAGCTCACTTGCAGGCCACTGCCTTCCACAAGATAACGCCTACTAGCAGCAGCGTGATAAAATGCATTATGGTGCTAGTATTATCTGATCCCCATCAGACATAGTACCCCTTCCTTCTCTTTTTCCTGCCTGTTCCAAAACAGCCCAGGCCTTTTTCCTCTTTCCTCTTCTAAGGTAAGGAAAAGTGGTTAGGGTTGCCCTGGCAACTGTTTCTTTTAATTAAGGAATAAGAAGTAAATAACTTTTCCTAACAAAGTTATCTACAATATTACTGAATTCATAATTCTGAATAAATAACATTTCAATATTAATAAGGTAACAATTCCTGTTTTCACATTTACCTACCATGGTAATTTATAAATTATTCATATAATTGTTTGGTCATTACAAGCTGGGTGTTAAACATACCCATACCATTGCTTGTGCTGGCCATTCCTTGCATCCTTAGTTATGCTTCAATTTCTTGACTGTATATTTTTAAAACAGCTAACTGCTGCAACCAAAAGACTCCTCCCTTCAGCTTCTTTGTCACCTACAAAGAGCCTAAGCCTGCTCTGATACCACTGTTGGGGATTTTTAAGGGGAAAATCCCAAAAACACAAAAATAAACCAAAGAGGCAATGCACTGTTTCCTTTGCTCCAGAATCTTTTTGCACAGAGAAGTCTTTTTAAAAAAAATTACACAGAACAGAATATTCCACCACCATAAAATGATTTCAATTCATTAAACAAAACACTTACATATTCATCCTCTTTTACTCAGAGGGATTCACCAAAACTTTTCACCAAAAACAAAATTACTCTGCCTCTGTTTAAATAGCTTCTACATTTACTGCTCTAAGAATAGAAATTCTTACATAAGTTTACTGCTGTAAAAAAAAAAATCACATTCACTTCTATGTGTAATTCTTCATTACGTTCGAAGTGCTGGAGATTTTACATTTCATATTCAAATAAAAAACATTGGCTTCCCATTCGTTTCAACAAACAACTATATCCACCTGTAAGAAGAAATCCAATTGCATTCACTGTGGGGAGTCTTTTACACTGTTGTGTTTCCCCTGTTCTTTTCGCTGCTGCAAGCTTTTGCTCCTGCACTGCTGTGCATTTTTTTTACATTTCTTACTCTTGCTCAAATGATCAACTACAAAATATGGTTTTACTTGTTCCGTAAAAACCAAACTTACGCCACCCCGGTGAATAATAAAAAAACATTAAAATTTTAAACAATTAATTATGCCCATGCCTATTTTAATTTATGCCCATACATGCCGTAACATTGGAATTAAAATTTTTACCTAAGACTATGACCAATTCATTAAATGCATTAATTAAAACGTGCCGTAAAAGTAAAAATAACGTTCGGGCAGGTTGTTGATGATGATTGTCATCGGACGCAATTCGCTCACCAACTTCACACAAAACAAACGAACTTTAGCATCCGGGGAAAGTGGTTTTGAGTCCGTACACTGGACGCGTGGCAGCTGATCGGGGTGTTCGGAGGCCCTCAGACATAAACCACTTTTTTCCAAAAGTGGTGCGAAATGGTTGAGGGTGGTTTATGGTATTGCTGGGTGGTTTCCTGCGCAGTTGAAATTATAAATTTAACACTGTTCAACAAAATAAGAAAAAGAATTGCTGGAGCTTCTCCCCTTTAAATCAGATGATAGACCAACAGGATTCTTGTGATTTGGCAAGAGAGTAATAGTTTGGAATTTCATGTCGTAACGGGAGGAGGAGGAATAGGTTGGAATTGCTCTGTTCTTGCCACCGTCGTGATTGGCATATTCAAATGGTATCTGTTGCTCCACTCCTGCTGCAACAATTGGATTAATCTGCAATGTACCTTCTTCTGTAAACGTAACCTGTTCAACAAAATAAGAATAAGAATTGCAGATTCTCCCTTGTAAATCAGATGACAGAACTATATGACCAATAGGATTCTCGCGATTTGTCAAGAGTGGAATAGGTTGGAATAGACCGGAGGAGGCATAGAAAAATGGATGCTGCAGTGCTTCCTTAGGTATGGGCCTTCTCTTCCTATCCCACGACAACAAACTGTTTATGAGATCAATGGACGTGGCACTTGCTGTCGGTAGAAGAGACGACAATTGTTTAGTGGAATCAATATTCCCAAACTCTTCTGGAAAGTTGTAACCCTTTAAGTCGGCAAGCAGTGACCCCTCACGCCAACTTCGGGTATCAGGAGAACCAATGACAGAGCAAATGCTATGCAGCTGATGTAGCGCGTTAGAGCCTGTAAATATTGGATAACCAGTGAACAGCTCCGCCATGATAACGCCCACTGCCCAAATGTCATTAGACAAACCATATTCAGTGGATCCAAGCAAAAGTTCGGGTGCTCGATATGGGCGTGTCCCAACATATGATTCTAGTGGCTTATTATTCCATATTCTAGTAGCCAGCCCGAAATCAGCAATTTTAATAGACGTACCTCCCCTCACTAATAAATTATGTGGTTTTAGGTCCCTGTGACAATATCTTTCATAAGACATGCTTTGAAGCCCTTCCAAAATCTGGAAGCAAAAGCTTCGCACCTCGTCCTCGGAGAACGAACGACCTGTCCTTCTTCTCTGCAGCTCTGACAGATTGCAGTCCATCAGCTCAAGCATAGCGTACAACGTGGTGCCCTCCAACATGATATCATGCAGGTAAAGTATGTTGGGATGAAACATCAAATCCGCTAAACAATTCACCTCTGCACAATCCTCATATCTGGAGAAGTTTTCGTTCAGTCTCTTCATGGCCCAAAATTCGCCCGTAACCTTATCCACTGCCTTCCAAACGGTACCATGACTTCCTTTTCCCAGCTCCTCAACAATAACATAACGATCCATGGCACTCACTCTGCGATTAGAAAACAGTAACAACAGTCACCTTCTGTTCTCTTCACTCTGAAATTAGAAAACAGTAACAGTGGTCTTGTCTGGATTTCTCTTCTCTCCACGCCTCGCCAGGCCAAACATTAGACTAAGGTTCCAACTTTGCTCACAGTGTTCACCTTCGCCTTATCTGGTGCTACCGATTCTATTAAAGTTTAGATCAATTTGGGAATGACATATGATAAGATAAAAAGAAGAAGGGATCATGTTTTAATAATATTCCCTCTCCCTCTCGCGCACGTCTTTCAAATGGTGGGCTTTTCTAAGGCTTTGGGACGACGTGTCAAGTATTAAATCGTGAACATCATAGGATCGGTGTTTTACCCAATACTTTGAGGATTTTTTTTGTGTGGTCAACTTAAAAGAAAGTTTAATATAATAAAGATGATAAAAGTATTTTTAAAAATATTTATTTTTAAGAAACTTTAATAATCATACATGGTGAGAAAGGTGGTCTTATACTTTTCCTCGGTTTATGCTGGTGAAATAGTGGGCTTTTGTGCTCTTTTCTAAGACTCCTAGACGAGAGATAAAGTATTAAATTAATATTTTGAGTTCAATCTATTTATTTACTCACATCCACATCCACATTAAGAGCAATTTGGTGTATTTAGTAATTATAATGTGTTTTTGGACATCTTAGTGCATTTAGAGGTTATAATCGGTTAGAGTCATCTTAGTGCACCTTAATGGTTATAGCTAATTAGAGGTAGCTTCAAGCACCTATTGAATATGGTGGTTATATTTCTCCATTATACTAATAATAAAGTAAATAAAATATAATTTTAAATTCAAAGCAATTTTGATATGCTCAACATTAATGATGATGGCTTATCATTTTCATTCATTTCAACAAATTTACTTTTATGACAATGTATTTGTACCTTTTACTTCTTTTTTTAATATTTTGATATTTTTCTTGTCAATTTTATATATAATTGATTTGTATTTTATATATCCACCAATAAATAGCAAGTTTCTAATCTAAGAAACTATGTAATTTTTCAAACTACATTTTTTTAAACTAAATCTACCAATTAATTTAGTAAGATATATAAAATGCCAAAAACAACTTTTGAATATTTTAAAGAATTTTGCTGAGAAAAAAGGA
>APFE031523377.1:12712-72682 GCA_000404065.3 Pinus taeda | reverse complement strand
AAACAACAGGTAGATCAACATCGTAGTGAAAAATGTTTTGATGTAGGTGATTGGGTATTTTTACCGCTACATCTCAAGGAAGCTATTTATGAGAAGGAAATGTTGGCAATACTACATGCACTTAAAAAAATGGCAACCTTATCGAATGGGAAGACTCTTCAAGGATGAGGATGTGGAAGCATTGTTTTGTGCTATTTCTATTATCCAACCAAATTGGATAAGCGAAGCAATGGATGAATGGAAGAAGGACAAAGAAGTATGGCCACTTATTCAAAAGTTGCAAAAGATCCCAATTCAAACAATATTGCCAAAAATTGAAGAGGAAGGAAAAATCATATTGTAACCTGGAGCAGTCACAGAAACAAGAACCCGACAGCTAAGAAATCGATCAATTTCAGAGTATATCATCAAGTGGAAGAACTTACCCACTGAAGATTCCACATGGGAGGACAAAAATTTTATACAAAAGCGTCAAGAACTACTCAAGCGTTGAGGACAACGCTTTTTGAAGGAGAGGGGCATGTTAGGCCCCTATACTACTAGTGTAACCCCTTATTATGATTAGTACAACCCCCTTATTATATTGATGTACCCATGTAGTGCCCATATTGTTACTATTGTGCCCCATAGAAGCCCACTATTGTTATTATTGTGCCCTTACATTATTATTGTTTTGTCGGCTCTGATTATGTTATGAGCCCTTAGACTCATATATATAGAAAGGAGGTCTTTTCATTTGTATCATCGAAGAATTGTTCATTTGTTTAATAAAGGAGGTTGCTCCCTCGAGGAGGCTGAATTCTAAGGCATTGATCTATATTTTCTATCTTTTTGTGAGTTGGTTTCCTAACAAAACTATATGATATCATGGTTGGATGGAAGGGGTGTGTGATGCTTGTCATGTCTTTATTTGGCATGATGCTAGGAATCATGTAAAGAAACAAATACATGACAATGGCACTTAAGTTATGGAGTAGATAATACATTAAGCTTCTTGTTGTTTATTTAGACAACCACAAGGTTGGTATCCAATGCCATATTATAGGGAAAACATCAATTAAACCCAAAACAAACATTGAAAGGGAAGAGTCTAGAAGAGGATTACATGCCCCTATTGTAATTATGTTGACTAATGTGTAAATAAGACTCTAGATGTTTGTAAGGGAGTGAACTAAAGTATGATAGTTAACTTGGAATTCGGGATTTGTTTTTGGGTGAAAGGTGGTGGAGAAGAAAGGTTGAAAACCTAACATAGAACAACGAGTATGCCTAAAGGTACTGATAAAGTGAGCATATAAATATAAAGTAATGGTACTAAGTAATCCAAAGCATGGAAAAATATGATGTAAGAAGAAATATACAGTCTGAGTAGTCAATGTAGCCTTCTGATAGGGAAGAAAGGTAGCACAAATATAAAAGTGGCATACCACTACAAAAATAAGGTCATGTTTGTAGAAAGTAATAGGAATACCACTCAAAAAGTCCATATAAATGGATTCCCAAGGGCAATAGGGAATATGTAAGCGTCAGTGTAAACCATGCTTATGGTTTGATGGCTTGCTTTATGAATATAGTGAACATGATCAAATGAATTTATCTACTTGCTTGGGTAAGGTATGTTAGTGAAAGTGGTGTTGGAAATTTAGAATGTTCCTAGCTATGTAAAAATTCCCCCTACATGAAGAGGTACATGCTTCACATATAAGAAGAAATTCGTCATATTGTGGTACAACAAATCAGTTAAATTTGTATAACCAACCATCGCAAATTCCATAATCAAGAAAGGGAATTTGGTTGATAATTAGGTTGTTATAAATCTTCCCATATATGACTAAATACTAGATGTATTACATACATGTATTTATAAGCAACAAAAGGGGCACAATGGACCTATAGATTTTGCAGAACCTGAGTAGGTGGTCGAATTAACAAATCAATTGTTTTCTTAGTTGTAATTTTACAATATTTAATCAAAATATGGAACTGTTGGATGAAAGAAACCCATACTAGATGGAAGTTCTCTTGAATCTTAGTCTACAAGTTGATGAAGATGAATTAGTGATGATAGATATGGAGTAAAGTTTCTTTAAAAAGAGTATAATTGCACCATTACATTAATTCTTGCACTAAGCTACATAACTCATTTTCATAGACGTTGTACAGAAGCTTGGAATATGCAAGGATCTTGAAATGGTATGATATGGGGTGAGCCCCCTATTTAAGATCAACTTCCACATATCAAGAATGGGAGAAAATCATAAGTCATAATTTTTCTTATAAAAAAGGCACTTAGCCTTAATATCCCAAATAATTTTTTCTTTATTGGACAACTATTGTAATGGATAGGCCAACTAGGAAAAATTAGAAACAAAATTTCCATAGAAACCAATACCTCACATGAAATTATTAAGGTCATGATAATTGGAGGGAACTGATAGTTGTGCCAATGCCTATACTATAGAGTGATCTAGTCGAACTCAATCTAAATCAAGTATGAATGCCAAATATTAAATCGATGATTGCAAAAAATAAGATTTATTTATTTTTAAATAAATTTTTAGTGCTTGTAGTAGCTCAAGTGTATTGCAAACATGTAGAGGTCATACCCAAAATTTATTGAATACATAAATATCATCAAGATAAATGACCACAAACTTACCGTTGTGTGGTCTAAACATGTCATTGGTTAATCTCATAAATGTGGTCGGCACATTTGTCAACCCAAATGGCATGACTAACATTTCAAATAGTATACATTTTGTCTTCAAATTATTCCTCCATGATTCAAATTCATCCACCCAAACTTGATGGTAGGACGTCAAATCCATCTTTATGAAGAAGCAAGCCCCTTTTAAGTGCTCCAAAAAATCATCAATCTAGGGTAAGGGAAAACAGTTTTGAATGGAAGGTTTACTAAGGTCATTGTAATCTGTCACTAGATGTTATTATGCATTTTCTGTCTTTAGAATAATGAAATTGAGAGATGCACAAAGGACGATGAAGGCTGGATATGGCTTTAAGTGAATAGTTGTGTGAATTGTCATTCTATGTTAGTTGCCTCTTAATTAGCAAAGTGATAGGATGTGGCATTGGGAAAAGGAGCACCAAGAACGAGATTCCTTGTGTGTTTAATAGAGTTTGCTAGGCATAGGCCCATGGTTTGTGTGAATACATATGAAAATTATTGAAGTATGGGAACCATATAAAGGGTTACCACATGGGGGACTTTATCTAGTTTTACAAGGAAATCCAAACAAAAATAGATTCATTGTACCCAAGTGACTTTATTAATCAATTATTTTCCAATAAGAGGGTGTGATGGTTGAAGAAAATATGGTATGAGAAGATAGGTATGACCTTCATGTTGAATGTGTTAGTAATGATATTTATCACGAGAAACAATGTTCCTAGACTATTGATATGGAATTTTGACTAATATATACACACAATCAAGAGGAGAAACGTGAAACACCACCATATCTCAGGAATGGACAATACTAAAGGTCATTGAAAAATGTTGGAATACAATGAGTTGAGGGCTTTCTTTTTGTACCCAACTATGTTGATATGGAGTAGAGTGTGGAGTGCTAGGAAATTTAAGGAATTGCCCCAAGTCATCGGCCAAAATATTTTTTTGAATCCTACTTTCGAGTATAAGTGTAGCTAAATAATGGATGATCTAACATTTTTTGGTAAACCGAGGTGCAAGATAGGTGTAAACAACATTATTAATCATAAAGATGAGAGAGGCATTCAATACGATAGGATTTTTAAGAGGAAAGCTATAAGAGGGGGAGGGGAATTCCGTTTCTTAAACTTGGTAAAAATATTCTGATTGATGTGTGTATTTTTAAGTGCTGGGAAATTTGTGGAGGTATGTGAATTGGTCTTACAGAAGGTACAATAGAGATTATTGCGAGGTGTGCATAATGAGGCAATGCTAATAGTAGGAGGACTAGTAGAACATGTGGTTGGGTAGTGATATTAGTTCATTAAAAAACAAAAACTCAACAATTGCCTCTTTCATGTCCCAATCCCTTTCTCCTTGTTGTGGTTGTGTAGAATATAACTGAGGCTAAATCTCTTACTAATGAGTGCTAAGCTCGCGACTCATATCACTTAACACTTATCAAGAATTCATTATCTACTCCCATGGTATACTCCATTAAATCATGTCCACATTAAACTTTAGGATTCCTAGATCCAAAAAATTGATGGCTCATGCAACCTCTATGCTCCTGATATTCAACACTTTAGCCCTTGTTCCTTTGTTAAGAGATGATCTCCTTTTGATTAATGCAATCATGGGGTATTCAAATCTATGGCCGATATCATTCACGAGGGACACTAGGAATTCCATCAGCTAAGGGTTGAATGTTGCAAATAAACCCAGTGGTGGTTATAGTTGCATATGTGGAAAGTGCACATGGATTGTGGACCATCCCCTCACATTACCAATTTCCACATTTTCATCCCCCCTCGATACCACTTACTGGTTTCATTTACAAGTTGAGTTATGGAATTCTGTGTGGCGTAGAACTTAGCTTCCATTGCGAATATTGAACAATTTATGCTAAGGGGAAAACTCCTTGATCTAGTTCTGGGGCTACCTCATGATCTCCTAGTCAAATTACAACTCCTTCACTAGTATCCCTCACCCAACATTCCTCTATACGGATAACATCCGTGATTTCTCGGTCCTTAAGCATGGTCTTCACCGCACCATAACTTCGTCTGAACAAACAATCCCAACACTTCTTAGGACACTTGTGCTCTCTTTTGCAACTCTAGCCTTTCTCACTACTCTCGTGTTACAACTTGAAAACCTTGATAGTTATATTCATGTACACATTTATCCACAACTATGATAAACACAGATGGTTCAATAACTTGTAACCATACATGAACTCATATATGCAAGAGGATCAAGCATACACCATGATGAAGGATAATATCACACATTTTCTATTAAAACTGGCTCTATACAATATGGCCTAATTTACATATTAATGAGCCTATCCTCTTTTGCTCTCAAGCCTTCTTTGTCCTTAGCTTATATTGGATATTTCCTCCCTTTTCTTTTAGGTTACTTTTGTGCCTCTTATGATCTCGTACTCTACATTGTCAACTAAGAAAAATATCTAACTTACATTATAGAGGTTATAACTAACAATCCTCTCGAAAACCTACATATCTCCCTCTTCTAGAAGTCCCAAGACATCTCAAGCAAATTTCTTATCTCTTTTATGTTGTGTGACATGGCCAATAATGACAACTCATCAAAATTTCTATAAGAAACTAGATTCCTTCTAAAATTAGGAAACTTTCCTTTGCATGAGAATTTCCTCATTTATACAAAATTGTAGGTAAGGGATTTCACTTCCATTCATAAATTTCAACAACCCTATAGTTCTAGGAAAAATGAAAAACTTGGGGCTTATTCTCCTGCGTCAAACACCTTAATTTGAAAACCTTTATGACCTCTTGTCCAAGTTCTTTTCATTGTTGAATCATCTTGTATTCCACACTTGGTTTTGACATTATACACTTGCTTGGTTTTTTTGTAATCCTACTACTACTTCTTCATGACACCTTCCACTATCCCACACTATTCACAAACCTTATTGTGAACACCTTCATCCATTCTTTTTCAAAGACTAAACTTTTCCAACACAGTATCCTCCACTTATTATTTACTTGTTATTATTTTTTATTGATGTTTTTAATTGTCACATCTTCAATACATAGATTTTGAATTCCCCACATGCTTACATTCCTCATTTCACTTTCCCCTCCTTATAAAATTCCTTCATTAGCATACATAACTCATAAACTTCAATGTTAAGCTTATCAACTTGGTGGGACATATTGTTAACATTTCTCAACCATAACCTTCCTTCTACAAAACTAAATACCTGAGAAAAGGAAGTCATAGAACTTTGATCATTTTTATTGACCTAGTTTGAGGTATTTATGCTTGATATTAACTTTTTTGGCCGACTAGAATTAAATAATAAACAAAAAGCACTATTTTCTGTTTCGTTGGGCTTGAATTTAACATTTTTTCAATTTCATTTGGCATTTTCCATTCATTGGTTGCAAAAGTCTTAGAGAAGTATCACAAAATATAGTCTCCACTTTCCAATCTTGCTTAAAAAACTTCCAAAAATAATATCTTAAAAAAGATTCATTTTATAAAAAAAAAATTACGATATTGTATGTGCGTAATGTCAAAAATAAATTTTATGCATTCGAAAATTTAATGAAACAAACATAAATAATTTAGCTATTGGAGAAATCAATATAATATAATAATACAATGATTCCATTTTTAAAGTTTCCGTACAAATTATCATTTCAGTAAAATTGGTAATCTATCCAATGATCACATATAAAAATCATAAACAATTCAAATCATTCTACGTATCGCATACTGAAATGGTAATTTAATTTTCTCATGTAAAACCACCTAGGATATTCTATTAAAAGCACTATAAATTCTATTTATTCAATTCATCTAATCCACATTTTTTTTTCTAAAACAAGGAAAATTTCAATATATGTTATGATATTCTACTCTATTATTTATCTATGGTTTAAATCTCTCACTACAAAAGCTTTAAATTTGAATGCTAATCACCATATTATGTTATTTTGAGCTATCTATACTTTAAAATATCTCATTAAAAATACTAGATATTTTAAACATGAAAAAACTAATTTTATTTTAATATTCATTTTGTATTTGGTCATCAATGACAAATTGAATTGATAAAAAATTCAAGTTAGTGATTTGCAATTATATATTTTATCTACATACAAATTTGAAAATTATTAATCATACATGAAACAATGAAAAAAAATAGAGATAAATAACAAGATCGTGAAAACAAGACCACCATTCTAATGAGGGAGAGGTCACCTTTTACAAGCAAGTTTATTTATTATTAACTTCATTACAAATAGTTTTGCCTGGAAACAACAAAAGATTATTCAGATACTTCCTTCATTATTTTAAGTTGCCCAACTAGTTTGCATGAGAAACATCCAACACATTAATAGATGTTTGCTTCTTCATTATGAGTTGCCGCAAATGAGGAATGTTATTAATGGTTGCCAATCCCTACTTGTTTAGAGCTATAAATGCCCTACTTCAACCACCAAATGAGGAAAATTAAGTTGAAATGTCCATGTAGTCATCCATTTTTCCTATGTCGGTGTCTATCCCTTCCAAGATACAAGGTATGATATTCATGTTGGTTGGTGAAATGTCATCAACCTAGAATTGATAATTGTATCTTTTAGTAGCACAAGGCTAAAAATTAGTAATATTGTCCGTAGGATGCTAAACTATAGTTCATTCATCAAGGATAGGTGGTTCAAAAAGCTTCAGATCATAACTTGTGGTGTTGACCTTGTAGGTGTTTCTTTTTAACAAGAGCCCTACATGATCTCATGGTTTAGTGACAGGGGTGTGTGATGTCATTCATGCCTTAGTTCGGTGTGATCCTAGGAAGCATGAAAAGAAGTAAATATCTATGTATGGCGCTAAGATATGGAGTATATAATACACTCAGTTTATTTCTTTTATTATTGTTTATGTACAAAACCACAAGGGGTGATATACAATGGCATCTCATAGAGAAATCTTGGTTTAAACCCAAAATAAACATCGAAAGGGAAAAACCTAGTATAGGATTGTATGTCCTATTGTCATTATGTTGGAAAATTTGAGAATAAGAATCCAAATTGATGAATATAAATTGATGATGATCGATGTGGAGTAGAGTTTCTTTACAAAGAGTATATTTGCACCATTACTTTAATGCTTGCACTAAGCTACATAACTCTTTTTCATAGGTGTTGTACATAATCTTGGAGTATGAAAGCATCTTGAAATGGTATATTATGGGGTGAGATCCCTATTTAAGAACAAACTCGATATAAAAGTGAGAGGCATTAGTTTATATTTTGAATTTCTGATGTGTATTCCACATATAGAGAATGGGAGAAAATCATAAGTCATCATTCTTCTTATAAAAATTGCACTTAGCTTCAATATCTTAAATAATTGTTCCCTGATTGGACAACTAGTGTAATGGGTAGGCCAACAAGGAAAAAATAGAAACAAACTTTCCATATAAATTAATAAATCCCATGAAATTATTGAGGTCATGATAATTGGAAGGCACTGACCATTTTGCCAAACCCTTTACTAGACAGTGATCTAGTCGAACTAAATCCGAATCGAGTATGAATTTCAAATATTGAATTGATGATTGCCAAAAATAGGATTTCTATTCTTTTAACTAAATTTTATGTACTTGTAGTATCTCAAATGTGTTTCAAACATGTTCTAGAGGTCCTACTGGAAGGTTACTAAATACTAAAACATTGTTAAGATAAATGACCACAACCTTGCCTTGGTGTGGCCTAAACATGTCATTGATTAATCTCATGAATGTGGTTGGCACATTTGTCAACCCAAATGGCCTGACTAACAATTCAAATAGTATAAATTTTGTCTTCAAATTATTTTTCCATCGGACTACTCCATCCATGCAAACTGGATGGTGGGATGTCAAATCCATCTTTATGAATAAGAAAGCCCCTTATAAGTGGTTGAAGAAATCCTCAATCTGGGGTAGGGTATAACAGTTTTTAATGGAAGGTTTTCTAAGGTCATAATAGTTTCTCACTAGATGCTTTTATGAATTATCCATTTTGAGAATAATGAAATTGAGAGATGCACATAGAGAGGATGAAGGTTGGATATGGATTTATGTGAATGGTTGTGTGAATTCACATTCTATGTTAGTTGGCTCTTAGTTAGCAAAGTGCTAGGATGGGGATTTGGGAAAAGAAGCACTGAGAATCAAATGAATTATGTGTTTAATAGAGCATGTTAGGGGTATGCTCGTGGTTTTTGTGAATACATATGAAAATTATTGAAGCATGGGAACCATATCAAGGGTTTCCACATGAGTGACTTTATCTAATTTTACAAGGAAAACCAAACAAAAGGAAATTCATTGTATGGGATTGACTTTCTTAATGTGATATTTTCCAGTAAGAGAAAATCATGGTTCAAGAAAATATGATATGAGAACATAGGTATGACCTTCATGTTGCAAGTGGTATTAATGATATTTAGCATGAGTAACAATGTGCCTAGACTATTGATATGGAATTTTGGGTAATAGATAGACACAATCGGGAGGAGAAACATGGCACACCAAAATATCCCACAAAGGGACAATACTAAAAGTCATTGAAAAATGTTCAAATCAAATCAGTTGAGAGCTTTACTTTTGTACCCAACTAAGTTGATATGTTGTAGAGTGTGGAGTGATGAGAAAGTTAGGGAATTGAACCAAGTCATCGACCACAAGATTTCTTCGAATCCTACTTTTGAGTATAAGAGTACCCAATTAATGGTTTATCTAACCATTTTTGTTAAGCATAGGTTCAAGGGAGGTGTCAACTACATTAGTATTGATAATGATGAGAGATTGGTTCAATATGATATGATTGTCAATAGAAAAAACTACAAGCAAGGGAGGGAAATCTGGTTTGTCAAACTTGGTAAAAAGGTTCTTATTGTTGCGTGTATTTTGAAGTCCTTGGAAATTTGTAGAGGTATGTGAATGTCTTATGGAAGGTATAACAAAAGGTATTAAGTGGTGTACACAATGAGAAAATTATCATAGTAGGAGGACTAGCCAAATAGGTGGTGAGGCAATGACATCAGTTGGTTACAAAAATAAGTTAAAATTTGCCTCTTTCATGTCCCAATCCTTTTCTTATAGTTGTGATTATGTAGAATATACATAAGCCTCAATCTCTTACTAATGAGTTTTAAGCACTCTACTCATATGACTTAACACTTATCAAGAATTCATTATCTACTCCCATGGGATCCTCCATTAAATCATGTCCAAGTTGAACTTTGGGATTATTAGATCCAAACAATTGATGGCTCATGGGGCCTCTATGGCTACAGATATTCAACACTTTAGCCCTTGTTCCTTTCTTAACATATGATCACCTTTTGATTAATGCGATCATGGGGTAGTCAAATTTGTGGCCCATCTCATTCAAAAGCACCACAATGCATGCAAACAACTAAGGTTGAAATGCTATAAATAAATCCACCGATGGTTACGATCGCATATGTGGAAAGCTCACAACAATTGTGGAGCCTCCCCACCCATTACCAATTACCACATTTTCACCCCCCCTCGATACCGCTTGTGGCTTTCATCTATGAGTCAAGTTATGCAAGATTTTTTAGGGTGTAACTTAGCTTCCATTGTAAATATTCAACACTTTATGCTAAGGGGGAAACAACTTGATCTAGTTTTTTGGCTACCTCATGCTCTCCAGGTAAAAGTACAACTCCTCAAATAGTCTCCCTCACCTAATATTCCTCTATAGGGATAACATCCATGATTTCTTGGTCCTTAAGCATGGTCTTCACTGCACCAATATTTGATCTGAGCAAGAAATCCCAACACTACTTAGGCTATCTGTGCTCTCTTTTGCAACTATAGCTTCGTTCACTACTCTCATGTTACAACCATAAAACCCTCCTGGTTACATTGATTTACACATTTGTAAAGAACCATGATAAACACAAATGGTTTAATAATGTGTAATCATACATGAACTCATATACACACAAATATCAAGCATACACCATGATGGAGGATAATCTCACACATTTTTCATTAAAACTCAGTCTATGTAATATGTCCTAATTTACATAGTAATGATCCTCTCCTATATTCCTCTCAAGACTTTCTTGTCCTTATATTATATTGGATATTTCCTCTCCTTTCTTCTTGGTTACTTTTGTGCCTCTTAAGAACTTGTACTGTACACTTTTAATTAAGAAAAATATATAAATTACATTATCGAGGCTATAAATAACAATCCTCTTGAAAGCCTACATATGTCCCTCTTCTAGAAGTATGAAAACATCTCAAGCCAATTGTTTATATCTTTTACATTGTGTCACGTGCAAAAGAATTCCAACTCGTCAAAATTCCTATAAAAATCTAGATTCCTTCAAGGACTAGGATCCTTTCCTTTGCATGAGAATTTCCTAATTTAAACAAAATTTTAGACAAGGTAATTTATTCCATTCGTAAATTTCAAGAGCTCTATAGGTCTAGGAAAAATGAAAAACTTGGGGCTTATGCTCTTGTATCAAAAACCTAAGTTGAAATTATTTATGGCCTCCTATCCAAGTTTCGTTGATTGTTGAATCGTCTAGTATCCCACACTTGGTTTTAGTATTATGCCCTTTCTTAGTTGCTTTGTAGTCCTACTACTACTTCTTCATGACACCTTCCAATAGCCCACACATTGTTCTGCTACTGTCCACAAAAATTACTGTGAACACCTTCATCCTACCTTTTTCCAAGGCTAAACATTTCCATCTCAGTGTCCTCCACTTGTTATTTATTTATTGTTGATGTCTTTAATTGTTAGAACTTCTATAATTTCATTTTCAATGCCCCACTTGCATATCTTCCTCATTTCACTTTCCCCTCCTTGTGAATCCTTCATTAGCACACACAAATCATCAACTTCAATGTCTAGTTTATCCTCTTGGTGGCACATATTGTTAACATTTCTCAACTATAACTTTACTTCTATAAATCATATTTATTCAATTCCTCTAATCCAAACTTTTTTATAAAACAAAGACAATTTCAAGGTATGCTATGGTATTCTGCTCTATTATTTATCTATTGTTTAAATCTCTCACTACAAAAGCTTTAAATTTGAATGTTAATTATCATATTATATTGTTTTGCGCTATATATTAAAATATCTCAATAAAAATACTACATATTTTGAACATAAAAGAACTAAATTTATTTTAATATTCCTTTTTTATTTAGTTTCCAAAGACAAATTTCATTTATAAAAATTCAAACTTAGTAACTTGCAATTACATATTTTATCTACATTCAAATTTGATAATTATTAAGCATACATGAGGCAATGAAAAAAATAGATATAATAACAAGCTCCTAGAAAGAAGACCACCACACTATTATTAGGGAGAGTTCACCTTTTACAAGAAATGTTCCTTCCTATTAACTTGATTACAAATAGTTTTGCATGGAAACAAGAAAAAAATTATTTAGATATTTCCTTTCGTATTTTAAGTTTCCCAAATAGTTTGCATGAGAAACATAAAACACATTAATAAATGTTTCCTTCCTCAGTATGAGCTGCCACAAAAAAGGAATGATATTATTGGTTTCCCAATTCCTTCTTCTTTAGAGCCACAAGTGCCCCTACTTCTACCACCAAATGAGGAAAATTACGCTGCAATATCCATGTAGTCATCCATTTTTCCAATGCAGGTGTGTGTCCCTTCCAAGCCATAGGGTATTATATGCATTTCTGTTGGCATATTTTTGTCAAATTAGAACTAATAATTGTATCTTTTAGTAGGGTGATGATCAAAATTAGGAATATTATCATTAGGATGCTAAACTATGGTTGATTCATCAAGAATAGGTACTTCAAAGAGCTTTAGATTGTATCTTGTGGTGTTTTCCTTTGAGGTGTTTCTTTTCCAAAAGAACCATCATGATCTCATGGTGGAATGAAAGGGGTCTCTAATGTTTTTCATGCCTTTGTTTGGCATGATCCTAGGAAACATGAAAAACTTCAGACATCTAAGTATGGCGCTAAGATATGAAGTATATAATATGTTAAGTTGATTTCTTTTCTTATTTTTTATGTACAAAACCATATAGGGGTGATATACAATGGCATGTCATAGAGAAAACTTGGCTTAAACCAAGAATAAACATCAAAAGGGAAGAACCTAGTAGAGGATTACATGACCCTATTGTCATTATGTATAATAATATGAAAATGGGAATCCAAATATTTGTAAGGGATTGAAATAGAATATAATAGACAACTTAGGAATGGCCATTTCTTTGTGGGTGAAAGGTGGTGAAGAAATGAAGTTTAAACCTAGCATAGACCAAAGAATATGCCAAAAGGTACTAAGAAATTGAGAATCTGAATAAAACATAATGCTACTCAGTAAACCAAAGCATGGCCAAATATGATGTAAGAAGAGACCTACGGTTTGAGTAGTCAATTTAGCCTTATGATAGGGAAGAAATATAACCATTATAGAAAAATTGGATACCACTACCGAAATAGCATCATGATTGTCAAAAGTAGTAGGAATACCACTCAAAAATTCCATACAAATGGACTCTGAAGGGAAATAGGGAATATGTAAATGTCGGTGTAAACCATGCTTATAGTTTGATGGCTTGCTTTACAAATAAAATGAACATGCTCGAATGGATATTTCTACTTTCTTGGGTAAGGAAGGTTAGTGAAAGTGGTGTTAGAGATTAAGAATGGTCTTAGCTATGCCACAATGCCCCCTGCATGAACAGGCATGTGCATCACATATGAGAAAGATAAAATCATTTTATTGTGGAACATAAAAAAAGTTAAGTTTATATAACCAACAATCAAAAATGGCATAATCAATAAAGGTTTTTTGGTTGATATTTGTAAGTTATTGTAAAGCTTTCCATATCTAACCAAATACTATATGTATTACATACATGTATTTCCAAGCATCAAATAAGGCACAGTGAAGCTCTAGATTGTGCAGGACACGAGTAGGTGGTTAGCTTAACAAATCAAGCATTTTATTAGTTGTGCCCTTATTGTATTTAATCACAAGATGGAATTGTTCTATGAAAGCAGCCCACGTCAAATTGAATTTCTCTTTAATCTTAGTCTACAAGCTGATGAAGATCAGTGGATGATGATCGATATTGAGTATGGTTGCTTTGCAAATAATATAATGACACAATTGCTTTAATTCTTGCACTAAGCTACAAAATTCCTTTTCATATGTGTTGTACATAATCTTGGCCTCTACAAGAGTCTTGAAATGGTAGGATATGGGGTGAGATCCCTATTTAGCAACAACCTCGATGGAAGAAAGAGAGGCATCCATTTCTATTTTAAATGGTTGATGTGTATTATACAAATGGAGAATGGAAGAAAAGAATAAGTCATCATTTAGCGTACAAAAATGGAACTTAGCCTCAATATCCCAAAGAAATATTTCTTGATTGGACAACTAGAGTAATGGGTAGGCCAACTAGGAGAAAAGAAAAACACATTTTACATAGAAAGTAATACCTCCCATGCAATTCTTGAGGTCATGAGAATTGGAAGGAACTAGCCATTATACCAAAGGCCATACCAGAGGGATCTAGTCAAACTCAATTTGAATCAAGTATGAATGCCAAATATGTAATTGATGATTTCCAAAATTAGGATTTATTTTCTTTTAACTAAATTATATGTTCTTGTAGTAGCTCAAGTGTTGCAAACACGTTGTAGATGTTCTTCCCAAAATTTATTGAATACCAAAATATCATCAAAATAAATAACCACAAGCATAGCCTGGTGTGCCATGAACACACATTGATTAATATCATAAATATGGTATTCACATTTGTAAAACCAAATTTCATTACTAACAATTCAAGTATCTTAAATATAGTCTTCCAATTAGTCTTCCATGGGTCTATTGCACATGCATGCGAACTTGATTGTGGTGTTATGTAAAATCCATCTTTGTGAAGAAGAAAACCCTTTGTAAGTGGTCCAATAAATCCTCAATTTGTGTTAGCAGGTAACAATTTTTAATGGTAGGTATATTAAAGGCATGGTAATCTATCACTAGATGTTATGATGAATTATCCCTTTTGAGGATAATGAAAGTGAGATATGTAGACATGGAGGGTGAAGGCTACATATGACTCGATGTCAACAATGTTTTGAATTGGCATTCTACGTTAGCTGCCTCTTAATTAACAAAGCTATAGGATGGGTCATTGGTAAAGGAAGCTCCAAGAATAAGATTGATTGCATGCCTAATAAAGCATGCTAGTGGTAACTCTATGGTTTGTGTGAATATATATGAAAAATATTGAAGTAGGGTAACCATATCAAGGGTTACTAGATTAGTGAGTTTATCTTTTTTTACAAGGAAAACCAAACACAAAAAAAATCATTGTATCCAACTGACTTTCTTAATGTGATATTTTCTAGTAAGAGGGTGTTCTGGTTCAAGAAAGATGATATGAGTACATAGGTATGACATTTATGCTGCAAGTGGTATTAATGATATTTAGCATGATAAATGATGTCCCTATACTATTGATATCAAATTTCTAGTAATATATAGGTAGAATCGAGAGGAGAAACATCACAAATAATAATATTTAAGAAGGGATAATACCAAACGTCATTGAACAATGCTAGAAGACAATAAGTTGAGGGCTTTCCTTATGTACCCAACTGAGATCATATGGGGTAGAGTGTGGAGTGGTGCAAAGCTTAAGGAATTGAACCAAGTCATGGGCCACAATATTTCTTTGAATCCTACTTCGAGTATAAGAGTAGCCAATTCATAGTTGATATAACAATTATGGGTAAACAAAGTTACAAGAGAGGTGATAACTACATTAGAAATCATAAGGATGAGATTAGTTGAATATTATATGATTGTGAAAAGAAGCTACTGAAGTCGAGGAGGGTAATATAGCTGCTCAAGCTTGGTAAAAGGATTCTTTTTGGTGCATGTATTTTTATGTGCTTGCTAATTAGTAGAATTACATCAATTAGTCTTATGGAAGGTATAGTAGGATTCATTGCAAGGTGTGGAACACGAGGTAGCATTCATAGTAGGAGGACTAGTAGAACAAGTGGTGTGGGGGTGACATCAATTGTTCAACATAACAAATCAATAATGGTCCCTTCCATGTCCCAATCCTTTTCTCCTGGTTTTCATGATGTAGACTATAGTTGAGCCCAAATATCTCAGTGATGTGTATTAAGAACTCTACCCATATGACTTAACACTTCTTAATAAGTGGTCATCTAGTGCCATGTACCCTTCCATTACCACATATCCACATCGAAATTTAGGATTCTTAGGTCCAAAAATTTGATAGCTCATGGGTCTTTTTGCTTTCCAATATTAACACTTGAGTCGTTATAGTTTCCTTTTCGATGCATGGTCACCTTTTGATTAATGCAATCATGGGGTAGTAAAACCTGTGGCCCATCTGATTCACAAGGGCCACTAGGAATGCCATGAGTTAAGGGGTTATGTTTGCAAGGAAAGGCAGCAATGGTTATAGTCACATATGTGGAAATCTCACATCAATTGTGAAGCCTCCCCATCTGTTACGAATTACCACTTTTCCACCCCCCTTTGATACTAGTTGTGGGTTTTTCCTATGATCAGATTTATGCAACTTTATGTAGGGGAACTTTATTTTGGTTTTGAATATTCAAAGTTTTATGCTAAGGGGAAAACTCCTAGATCTAGTAGAGCGTGTACCTCATGCTCTCCTAGTCAAAGTACAACTCCTCAACTAGTCTCCCTCACCCAGTCTTCCTCTATAGTGATAACATCGAATATTTCCAAGTCCTTTGACATCATCTTCGCCACACCATATTTGTTCTAAAAAATCAATCCAGACACTACTCAGGCCACATGTTCATTGTTTTTCAATGGTGGCCTTGTTTGTTACTCTCATGTTACAAATACAAAACCCTCGTGGTTATATCCTGCTACACATTAATATGAAACAAATACAAAACCCTCGTGGTTATATCCTGCTAATCATACATGAACTCATAAATGCACAGAAATAAAGCATACACCACAATCACAGATAATATCACACAATATCTATTAAAATTGGGTCTATACAAAATCACAAAATTTACATAGAAATGGGCCTCCCTTTTATTCCTCTCAGACCTTCTTTTTCCTTAGCTTATCTTGGATATTTATTCTCTTTTCTTTTGGGCTACATTTATTCCTCTTACTAGTTCATACTCTACACCCTTACCTAAGAAAATTTTCTAAATTACATTGTGCAGGATATAACTAACAATCCTCTCAAAAACCTACATATATCCCTCTCCTAGAAATCCTAAAACATTTTAAACCAATTTTTTATTTATTTTACATTGTGTCACATGGCCAAGAATGGAAACCCATCAAAATCCCTCTAACAACATAGATTCCTTCTGGGACTAGGAAATCTTCCTTTACATGAGAATTTCCTAATTTTTACAAAATTGCAAGCAATGGAATTCACTTCAATTCATAAATTTCAAGAGCCCTTTAGTTCTAGGAAAATGAAAAACCTGTAGCTTATGCCCATGCACCAAACTCTCTAAGTTGAAAAAATTTATGACCACCTATCAATGTGCCTTTAATTATTGAATCCTTCAATATCCCACACTTGTCTTTGACATTGTCAACTTACTTGGTTGTTTTTTAATCCTACTACTACCCCTTATTGACACCGTCCACTGTCCCAGACATTGGTTTTCTACTATCCACAAGCCTTAGTGTGAAGACCTTGATCGAGTGTTTTTCCAAGGCTAAAATTTTCATTCAACTCAATCTCCTCCACTTTTTGTTGATGTCTTTAGTAGTCTCAACTACCATAATGCCCCACTTGCCTATCTTCCTTGTTTTATTTACCCCCTCCTTAGGAGATTCCTTCATTAACACACACAACTCATCAACTTCAATGTCGAGCTTATCCCCTTAGTGGCTTCGAAATTCAAAACTTTTGTGGACTAAATTTCAATTCCACTACTCATGTTCAATTCGTCATTACCATACATCTCCTAAAATATGATTAAGTTGATTTAATTCTTTCTCCATTTTTTCTTTATGAAATACTTCCTTTCATTTCCCCATACTGCATCTGCACATGAAGCAACTCTACCACAATAAATATCAATTCTCCAAATATCACCATCAATTAGAAGAATAACTATTTTCTTCTCCTCACTTATATCTACAAAAAAGAATTATGATGTCCCTCCATGCACATTAGTCTCTTTTAGTCTCTAGTTTACATCTTGCACACTTCTAGAGGCATTTACTACTACCTACAATCTCGATGTAGTCCTCCTCAATCTTCATATTGACTAACATTCCTTCAAACATCATGAAATATTCATTAAATTTTTCATTTATAAGGCATCGATCCCCCATTCCATGTGCTAGAACCTTCTTGTACATTCCATCGTACCTTATCTCTAAAGGAAATAAAATTGATTTCTCATTTTTTCTCAAATTACACCAACATTGTGTTTGAACATTTCTCTTCATCTTTGTCCTTCTTTTGGTTATCTACATGGGCCATCTTTACCATATTTTCTTCATCAATAGGTCCTTGTAATTATTTTCCTATACTTGCATTTGTATACTATTAATGGATATCTATTTGATTACCTTTATGAGGTAATTGTACCTCATCCCCCATCAAAACATAATTTGATTCATGTTCCTCTTCAATGCTTTGAAAAGGAACTCCTTGATCTTCCTACATATTCGTGATATTTTTATATGGTTTTCCATATTTATTTTTATTGTGACCTACAACTATCCACGAAATATCGATTTCAAAAATTGAAGGACTTCTAGCCTCATTTTATGCCCCTATCATCAATTCTTCATGTTGATTTTCACATTCCATATGATTTATGAGACTCTCATGAAGTATTGTATCTTCATCCTCATCATCATCCTCTCCGAGGATACCTTCTTACTCTAGTTCATAATAGTAAACCTCCTCTTCCTCATTCTCATTGTCAACTGCTTTGAGTTCTTCTCCCTTCAATTAGGCTCTCAACATGTACCTCAACTTCTTCCTCATCTTCCTTCAACATCTCTGGTCTACTTCAATTTCTAGTAACAACATATTTAGCAAACTAAATTCTGCCTTCACCTTAACAAATTCTCTATAAATATCCTCTTAACGCGTCCTTTTCTCCCCATGTCATCTTCTTTGGCATATTCCTCCATTTTTTAATGCTTTCACTTGAACCCTTGTCATGACCATTAGTAGTAATCTCTCTCTCCTCATCTATGAACTTCTCCATGCTCAATCGTGGCTTGCAAATAAGCCTTTCTAGTGACAAGTATATTTCACATGGCTACAAGATACCTCACCAAGATTCTATCCTTTGAACTTGGATTTTTGTATCATTTGTTCTCTCCTCTAGAACCTTCTAAGCTTCCTCTACTCCTCTCATTAATATGGATTGTACTCACTTTAAAAATATTCACCTGCTCTTCTCTACTAAAAAATCTTCTGACATTTAGATCTATGGAACCATCTCAACAACATGTACCCAACCTCACCTAGAAGTGTTTCTCCTCACTCTACTACAAGAGTTACCACAAAAATTTTCTTCTCTCTCTTTGTTTCTACCTACACATCAATTAATTTTAAAACAACTTTTAATACAAATTTCTCATCATATCTCAATAGATCTACACTTCAAACAAATTTTTAAGCCCTTGCTTCACACTATTTTAGATTATTTTGCTATTAATCTCATTTGACTCCCATTGACAATTCTCCCTGGCTCTACTCCTTAGATCAAATTGTCTCCTCCCTTGTACTAAATCCTTTTTTTGTTATTTCTTCCATCAAACTTCACTTCTCTTTTCTTATTCTTATACACATACACTAAAATTTAATATTAAAATTATAATATATCATTTACCTATATTATTCCTTCAATGCTTCTTTGCATGTGTTATCCCATTCATTCATTCAAACAATTCTATTGATGTACTTTCTTATTCTAACCTCTTTCTTTCCTTGAATAACACTATTTGGCTTTTGTCTCATGCTCTGACCTCTTTTTTTTATTTCTAGCTTTTAACTCTTGCTCGGGTTCCTCTCTTCAAATCCATTGTAATGGGGGAACAATGTTAGTCTATTGATGAACTCACATGACGACGACCCCTTTGAGGGCCCTATCCTTTTCACGTAACTATGGATATGTAGAATATACTCGAGCCCAAATATTTTGGTGTCTTGTGCTAAGTGCTATAGCCACATTGGAACTTATTGAGAGGTTCCTATCTACTTCTATGAGCCCCTACATTAACACACGTCCGCATTAAGCTCTAAGATTACGAGAACCATAAACTTAATGGCTAGCAAGGTCTCTACTATTTTTTATATTCAACATTCTAGACCTTTTTCCTATACTAAAAAAGAACTATGGGGAAATCAACTCAATGACCTAGCTCATTCGTAAGGGCTCCTAGGGTCATCATGAGTTAAGGGTCGGTGGGTAAAGGAACTAGCAAATAAAGCCATTAGTGATTTTGAAGGCATTTATTGACAACACATGTTAATCCCAGGGCCTCCCTTTGCATTATCACTTTGCACTTTCAGATCCCTTGCCCCCAATGGGTTTCACCTATAAGTGGAGGTGTGGAATATTTTATATGGGGGAGATTTATTTCTCCTATGAATCTTCGATGAATCATGCTAAGGGGAAACTCGTTGATCTAGTTCTCAGGTTATTTCGTGATCTCCTAGTCAAAATTCAAATCCTCGACTAGTCTACCTCGTGTAGTCCTTCTCTATAAGTATAACCTCCATGATTTCTTGATCCTTTAGCAAGGACTTGAGCACACTAGCACCGAGTCTCAACACACAAGCTAGACACTATTTAGGGCTCTTATGCTCAATTCTAGAACTCTATCCTTCTTGGATCCTCTTGAGTTACAATGAGAAAACCCACTTTCTTATACTCAACTACACCTTAATACATGAGAATGATAGGAATGGAGGGTTTAGTAACCCATAATCAAACATGACATCACACTGAGATCTAACATACCTCATGTTTGTGGATAATATCACACAATTTCTGTCAAAATGGGATATGTACAATATGGTCTAATTTACATAATAATTTCCCTCTCCTCTCATACCTTCTTGTTCCTTTGCCTCTCTTGGCTATTTCGTCTCCTTTTTTCTTACCTACTTTTGATCTTATTACCATCTCATACTCTACACCCTTAACCAATAAAAATGTCTAAATTGCATAATGAGGTTGTAACTAAGATCCCTATTGAAAACCTGCATTTGTCCCTCTTCTCGAAGTCCCAAAATATCTTATCCCAATAATTTGGATTTTTTACATTATGCCACATGGCTAGGAATGCCAACTCATCAAAATTCCTTTGACAGCATACATTCCTTTAAAACTAGGAAGCGTCCCTTTACATGATAATTCTTAATTTATATAAAATTCTAGCTGAGGGAGCTTGTTCCTATTCAAAAATTCAATACCCAAAATGAAAAAGTTGGGGCTTATGATCTACATCAAGAGGGGGCATATTTGAGTTGAGGAGATCAAATTCGAGGAGCCACATTATGTTCTACGACTAAGGCTCAAAGAAAAGCCTTATCAAATAAAGGGATATCAAACAACTCAATTTTTCTATGAAAAATCATCAACAATATGGAATTAAAATTGGCAATGAGTATGTGGTCTAGATCAAAGATATATAGCTAAATGTCCAACTTGCATATGACTTAAGTGTAGGTTTATATTGATTGATTTGGTACTTGGAAAAGATGCAACCATTTTCCAACAAGATTATGAAGATATCTTAAGGGATAGAAATGTGATCTTAATTTGTTAAAAAAGTCATCCCAAGATCTGATGCAAGTAGGGCTAATCTATTCTATCTCTCTAACCTCAATGTCCAAGGATATGTGCACTAACTAGGTATCCCACCATGCTTGTGCCATGCGTCCCTATTATGTGCATGTGATTTGAAGTTTAATGTATTTTTCCATCTGTGTACATGTTTTCAAATAGTTGGAGAGGCTACATATCTAATAATCAACAACAGCTCCATTTATTTGCCCCAAAATTTTAGGCAACTGAAAGCAACTATCTAGTTGCATGGAACCTAGAGGGAATCTCTATTGGTGTAGATTGATTAGCTCGTGGTGAGACATGGCTAAATTTTGGAATGGTGAGTCCTTGCATGAGATTTCTTTACAACGTGGCATGATTTTCATCGACCCAAATGGGTCGAAATGTAGATCTCAGTGATGAGATGGATCCAATTTCCTTGAGAAAGGCACACTGGGAAGGGCCTTGAAAAACTAAGGACATGGAACTATGGAACCACAAGTCTACAAAAATAAATTTATTTGAATACATGGATGGCTTTCATTTTACCCCTTCATGTTGAGTAGTAGCTTACTGAAATCGTTTGCTCTCATAACAATTGATCTACATATAGATTTGAAATTTATTAATCATACATGACAAAATAAAAAAAAAGAGAGATAAATACCAAAACCCTAAAAATGTTAACACCATACTATTATGAGGCAGCTGTCAACTTTTCTAAGAAATACACCTTCTTATTAACCTTATTTCAAATAGATTTGCATGGAAAAAACGTTATTTAGATATTTTTTAATTTATTTTATACTTACCAACTAGTTTGAATGAGGAAATGAAAATACATATTTTAGATATTCCCTTCCTTATTATAAGTTTCTCAATTAATTTGCATGAAAAACATCAAAGCATGAAATAAATTATAATATTTTGGCTTCCTCATTATGAGTTGTCTCATTCATCAAACATAAAATACATTATAATATTATGGATTCCTCATTATCAGTTGCCACAAGAAGAGGTACCCCTTTCTAGGTTTCCCAATATTACCTTTATGAAGATAAAGTTTAGAAACATACTGTAAAGAGGAAGTCTACATTGCACTTGAATTTGAATTAAATATTTTTTTTTTCTTTTTAATCTAATACTCTATCTTGATTTAGACCTCCCTTATTTACATTTTGTTACTGTAATTTTCATTCACAGACTTGTACATATACACACTTTTAAACTGACATCCACATTAATGCATTTATTTTAAAACATGAAGTGATGCATGATGGGAATAACTAGTAGCAAAGGCATAAGTTGTAAATTTTAAAAATTTGATGGACATCAAAATAAATATTTTAGATACTCCCTTCCTTATTATAAGTTTCTCAATTAATTTACATGACAAACATTAAAACATAAATACATTATAATATTATGGCTCCTGGATTATGAGTTTCCACGTGAAGAGGTACCCCTTTCTCAGTTGCCTTATATGACCTTTATGAAAATAAATTTTGGCATCATAGTGTAAAGAGGCAACTTACATTGCACTTGGATTTGTATTAATTAATTTTTTTAAATATTTTTTCCAATCCTCTATCTTGATTTAGACATCACTTATTTCTTTACATTTTGTTAGTGTACTTTTCATTCACGCACATGTATATTTACACACTTTTAGACATCCATATTAATGTATTTATTTTGAAATATGAAGTGATAGGAATAACAAGTTATTAAGACATAAGTGGAAAATGTTGAAAATTTTAAGGACATAAAAATACATATTTTAGATATTCCCTTATTTATTATAAGTTTCACAATTAATCTGAATGAGAAGCATCAAAGCATGAAATACATTACAATATTTTAGCTTCCTCATTATGAGTTGTGTTATCCATAAATACATCATAATTTTATGGCTTCCTGATCCTGAGTTGCCATAGGAATGTATCACCTTTATGAAAACAAATTTTGGCATCATAGTTTAAAAGGGTAGCTTGCATTCCACATGGATTTGAATTAACTGTTTTTTTTTTAATCTAATCTTCTATCTTGATTTAGACATCCCTTATTTGTTTAGATTTTGTTATTGTAGGTCTCATTCACACTTATACATATACACACTTTTAAATTGACATCCACATTAATGTAATTATTTTGAAACATGAAATGATAGGAAGAACTAGTTACGACATAAGTTGCAAATTTTGAAATTTTGATGGACATCAAAGCAGTCAAATAATTAATGTTGGGTATTTTTGCTTCTGTTTGTGATGGGAAAATACCAAAACCATCAAAATATAAAACACAGAGGCTATGCTCTGTTTCCTTTGTTCTACTCCATGATCTTTTTGCACAGAGGACCCTTTTTAAAAATAGCTGAGAACAGAGTATTTCATCACCATAAAAGATCTCTATTAATTAAAATAAGTTCACAGTTACACATTCATCCTCTTTGCTGAGAGGGATTTACCAAAAACAACATTAAACCAAAACTCTGTTTTCACCTGAGAATTTACAGAGAATATTCATCCTCTTTCACTCAAGGGATTCACCAAAAAAAATTACAAAAGAAATTATCTGTCTCCTATGAAATTTTACACCACTGTGTAAATATTTCATTTACATTCACTGCTGTGTGAAAACAAAAACTTACAAGGATTTACACATTTACCTTCTCACTGCTGTGTGAAACAATTCATGGTTTTGAAACCAAACTATCCCTGGTTTTCTTCATTCACTTTTTCGTCTCCTCCTGCACTGCTGTGCATTATTTTTACTTCACATTACAAACAAAACTTTACACTGCTGCTGCACTCTCATTTTTCATTTTTAATCCCAAAGAAAAGAACATTTACATATCTGTCCATTCCCCTGCCATACAATATTTTAATCTCTGTGATTTTCCCTTTGCTACTGCAAATCCATATTTCTATTCTCCCCGTGTGCGATTTACTTCACACTACAATCTTTGTGTTTTCATTCGCTGCTGCGAATACGATTTCTTATCTCACTGTGTGAGATTCACACATTTTATCTCAAGCTGTATATTTTTGCATTACATTTCCCCTCTCCTCTTTCGCACTGCAAGGGTCGCTCTTTTTTTTAATGCTATTACATAATACGCATATATTTTTTTAATACAATCCCCTGCCTTTTTTTCATAACAAAGAGGGTCAACGTTTGTTTCTTTTAAAACATATATTAAAAAAAACTTACCGTATATATCGCCCATACTCCTATTAACTTGCCGCAGGAAATATTAAAGGTTTTTACCAAAAACATATGACATAAATTAAACATAAGGTATGGGTGGCAACGTATGGTCCACACCTCATTATATTTTAACAGGCCCCGTACGCGTACCATGAAGACTTTAACTGGCGGACAGCTTCCAGGAGATCGAGCGGCGGAGAGAGAAGCCTCATGATCAGACGGATATCGGACAGGTTGAGTTGACAGCAGGTTACCTTCCGATGGAGCCCTGAGGCTTACGTCATGCGTGCATCACTGCTGGACACATGTCGGCATCGGACCGCCACCATACGGAAACTGCCTTTAACAGAAGGCGGTGCGATATCTTCCTGCCGGTTTAGATTTGCCGCTGGGTGGTTTTCTGTTTCCGTTGATTGCTGACCGCGCGCCATTGCTGCTGCCCTCCCGCGCACGGGAAATTACCAGTTTCCAACAATTAAGTGTGATCAGGTCCCTCACATTTCTAAAATATTCTTCTATCTATAAAAAGGTAGCCAAAAATTAGTAATTTTTCTTAGTTAACTACTCTCATGTCTCTTAGACTTCTAAAATATTTGCAATCCGAAATTGACATAAAAAGGAATTGTTTTGCTCATATATTCTTAGCGGAGAACAAGATTCACTAACTTGCCAACAATGAAACACAGAAAACTAACCTTGTTGAACAATTCAAACCGTAGAACTGAGCCAATATCCCATGGAAATGGAAATACAATGATACAATCTTTCAAGAACGGTTGCCCTTCAAAGTACCTTCAGTGACAGAATCTCGACCGTGGCCTTTCGTGGGAAGAGGTTTCTAAAAGCAGTTTTGTAACATAAATTTGCGCCTCCAAGTTTATTTCCTCCCAAAGTGACAGACACTAAGACAGGATATTGAAGTCCATGCATGCTATGTTCTTTTCCAAGGTGGCAGTGTTATGTCCTGAAACGTGGAGTGTTGAAACCCATGGTTGCCAATAACCACCAATTCCTCTATTTGCTTGCAAAGCATCCAGAAAGCTCAAGTCACAAACATGGCATCTCTATTTGTCTTTCATATTCGTGACAATAGACCTGGAGGCTTCTCCATTGCACAATTAATTGTAGCTACATAGATTACCCCACATCAAACACACAAATCTCGTAATTATACTTGGTATTGTACATTTATCTAAATTTTAGGAAAAATATAAGATATGTATTATAGCTAAAGATGAATTTATATCTATATATCTATATATATAATTGTGTTCCTTAACTTCTATTCATCCTGCCCGAAACAATGGAATATTATAGTAACAAAACTTTGATCTAGAGGTGGAAATAAATTAGTGTGTGAAATAGATGTCTAACAACTAACATTGTGAAAACTTGATTTCCAATCGCAATTCGACCAACGATTATTGGACAATCACTTCTGAACCAAAAAGCACGGACTAGTTGCGAATATCAGTAATTATGGATTATTTATTATAAGTACTCGGAAAGATGTGAAATGTCATGGAAGTGTCAGCCCAGTAATATTGATAGGCAATATTTTTATGTTGGATCGGAATTTTTAAATTGAACTTTATGTTAAATTGGTTTTCTCTTTTATATTTCACTATCCAATTTTAAATTTGGAAAAAAATTATTAAGTTAGCTTTAAATATCATTTTAATCATAGTTAAATAATGAAGTTATTATTGTAATTTAAGGGCTTTTAGTTTGTTACAAAACATACAATATTATTTGCTATACACGGTGAAAATTAAAATAATAAACTATTTGTGAAATTTAGTTAAATAATGAAGTTATTATTGTAATTTAAGAGCTTTTGGTTTGTTACAAAACATAAAATATCATTTGCTATACACGATGAAAATTAAAATAATAGATTATTTGTGAAATTTAGAATAAAAAAATAATTTTGATTTTGAAAAATAATATAAATTAGTAATATATTTTATGTTATTATATTTTCTTAATTACTCATTTTTCTATATATTATGATCATTGGAAAAAAAGTATTAACAATTTTTCTATACATCATAATAATTAAGAAAATATTATCATTTATTACATTAAAATCCTATTCATCACTTATTTATTGAAATTGGAGATTGGCAAGGCGGTATGATACTGAAGTCCATCCATGCTATATTGTTTTCCAAGGTGGTAGTCACTATGTCCTCTAAATGGTTGAAATGCATTGTTAGCCATAACCACCTACTCCTCGATTTACTTTCAAAGTGTCCAAAAGGGATATGCGGCAAACATGGCATTTATATTTCTCTTTCATGCTCGTGACAATAGAGATGGAGCCTTCTCCATTTAACAATTAATTGTCGTTACATTGATTACCGCACATCAACCCCATCAACCCCATCGTTTTATACATTTATGTCAACTTTTGATTTTAGGAATAATATGTATTATAGTTAATGATAACATTTTTAAATTATTAATATGCATGCATGGAAAATTCTTCTCCTTAGCTTGTACTATCCTTGCCAGAACAATATAATATTACAGTAACTAAACATGGATCTGGAGGTGGATTTTAGTTAGTTTCTCAAATAGATGTCTAAAAACTAACATTACTAAAACTTGAATTCGAATAGCAACTCGATCAAGGATTATTGGACAATCACTTCCGAACCACAAAAAAACAAGGACACGTGGACAATATCATTATTTAATTATGGATTTTTTTATGAAATTGTGGAAAGATGTGAAATCTTTTGGAGGCTTTGCCCAATTATATTGATAGCCAATGTTTTTATATTGGAAAGAAGTTTTTAAAGAAAAGTGTCAAAATGAGTTAAATTGGTTTTGTTTTTGTGAAGTTTTACTTGCATAATCGGTTGACAATGGATCCCGTTTGTAAAGGGACCCAAGATAAAATCTTACGAGGTGGTTCTACGTTATGTTAGGGGAAGGATTCATGCTATAACATCTAGTTAGCTAAGGGTTGGTGTGGCCCAGGCCTAGTGTGATCCCTAAGTGACATTAACGACTTAGATGCCCCTAGGTCATGGCTCCTCAAGCCACAAGTCAAGCCGGGAGGATCACAAACAACTTGACAAACAAACAAGAAATGGTCTTTTCTTCTTAATTCTTTAGTATATAGTTCTAAATTTATCCAAAAATTATCAATTTCACTCCAAACATCACTGTAATGAAGATTAAAATTGTAGTTGTCATTTTTATATAAGATCTCTTTAGCTAGTTATACAGGGGCATAACATTATTTTGCATGCAAGTGCAAATTAAAATAAAAAATCATTTGTGAAAATTTGAAACTAATTTTATTTCAATTGAAAAGGAAAGAAAATTTTCATAACATGTTCTACTTTCCATTATGTTTATAATGTTTTTTCTTTATATATATAATATATATATATATATATATATATATATATTATGATGATGATAATTGAGAAAATGAATATTAATAATATTTCCCTATATCGTGATAGTTAAAAAAAGAAATGTTTACATTTTCTTACAATAAAATATTTTTGTTATGGAGCTCATGCATGGATGTGTCATTTATTTATTGAAATCACTTCTTAGTAGTGGACACTGAATATCAAAAGTTTTAGTTTTGGTGAACCATTTTTCTTCTCATAAAGGAGAAAAATTCCAATTTGAACTAGAGCTCAATCATCTTGCTTCTTCAAGTTACAAATAATGCCTACCAATATTCATGGCTCTACTTGTAGATCTTGTTACTTCCTTCTCAATTTTCTTGGGTTTGCTTCTTAATCTAGTTTCTTGCATTTACTACTTGTTCAGCTTGCATTTACAAATTTCATTTGCATGTCTTCCTTATGCTTATTTAATATAAAGACACAACAATAACCACTAAGGGTCAAAAGTGATTCAATGTTGGTATGATTCCTTATTACTAGAGACTCAACTTGAAATAACCAGGATTCACTGACTTATGAAAAATAATGTTAGTTTTGCGTTGTTTTTTAATTGGTGTTTTGTATTATAATGCATAGGTCGGCCAATCATTATGCTTATAATTCTTATCAAAATATATTCTTCTAAGTTATATTTCTCTTATAGAAAATGTGTTGCTGAATATTTTAAACAATATTTTTTCTTTTTTTCTTACTTGGAGACTGTAGCGATATCCATAAAATAATTTTAGATTTTGATTTCCTTTAAAAAACTTATTTTAATTGTTTATAAGATTGGACCAATTATCCTATAAGAAAGAGGAACATCTTCATTCTGAAATACTTATATTTAATTTGAGGAATAAGATCCATTAGATGAAAGAGTAAATGATCTTATTGAATTCCCTCCATATGATTTTATTCCCTCCATATAATTTTATATACATTGAAGTCCTAGTAAACCAACATCCTCTACATATATTCACTCAAATATATTTAAGGTTCTAATTTCTATCTAAGATTTTTCATTTCAAGCTTGTATAATTCGCCATAGGCGTTGCTATTTTGACGCTAGTGGATGGGGTGTCATTGACTTGATTTTTTTTCTTTCAAATGAACAGATCAAATTTAATGTGGAGGAATATAACTAGAATATGTTTTTCTGAGTCCCACATCCATGGTTGTGGTGTGAGAGATAACGAGAGAGAATGAAACATTGGAAAACAAAAAAAAATGAATTTTTTGGTTGCTTGTCGTAAAGTGATGCGCCTGTGTGAATTTTATCAATGGTGAAGGATGGATTTTACTTAAAATGAACATTGGAGGAGTTTGTATGCCACATGGTCACAAGAATCATTTCAAATCCTTTGCATGGACAAATCAGTTGCTTCATTGACAGGGTGGGATCATTGCACCAACACATTAGTGTGGAGAATTTTGTCGATAGAGTATCACTTTCTCTATAAATTATAGTTAAAAGAAATGTCATCTGGAGATGTATGAAGCACTATCCATTGTTTCATTAATTATTTCTAATTTCGGATTTCTCCTCCAGATATTTCATATATGTTGTCGATTTTTTAAAATGGATCCTCTACCACTGTGCTCCATCACAAAAAATAGAGGAGGCTAGGTGGAAAATGGTTGCTTCGTGATCAAGGGTTTCACATCGCTACAGGGGTTTCAAACATAGGGGGGATTGTATGTGTATTGAGACCTCGTAGGCCTCAGAGGGCACGATGGTCTAGGTGACTACAGAGGGAATGGATAAGGCGATCCTGGCTACGACAATTAATGGTAATTGGAAGCTTCATTGAATATTTACATTTTCTTCTAGATTTAATAGCGTGCTATCAGAATAACCAAATCAAATTAAGTGAAGAAGAAACACACTCAGAAATTTAACACAAACTTATTTGTATTCAACACAAGACATATGAAAACCTCAAGGTTCTTAACTCAGTAGTATTCATAATGTAATCTCCATTTCTATTTCAATTCATATGTTGCATAATGATAAAATAAGTATCTGTATTTGTTTCAAGTGAATTCAATTATTAAATTGTTAATAAATCCACGTTATTAGGTAATGACAGATCCTGACCCTCCTAGTGGGGAATACATACAATGATGATCCGAATTTAAATTGAAATGCAAAAAATTATATCCAACCATAAATATAAAGTTCCAAGAAAAATAACATTTCATTTCATTAATATCAAATATTAAAATATGCTTACAAACAAAATGGAAATAAGACTAGCTTAGGCAATGGTAGCTTATTTCTAAGAAGAGATGTATTGGCTACATGCCTCTGAACTATGTTACAATGAGGATCAAGGGCTTCTTTATTATTGAAAGCATGAGAAAAACCTAAACAACCAAAGACCTAACCCTAGGAGATGTAACACCAAGAGTTTGTGGGCCCTGCTAGGGCTAGTTGGGAATCCAACTTCCCAACGTCATAACTTGTCCTGACAATGAACCACACTGGTTGGTTCGAAACACGTCGACAAATGATTTTTTATGTGATTTTGCCACAATTATTCTCTAAACAAGAATGAACTTGTCCTGACGATGAGCCACACTGGTTGGTTCGAAACGCGTCGACAAATGATTTTTTTATGTGATTTTGTCGAAATATTCTCTAAACAAGATTATGGATCACAGAAGTCTAAATTCCATATTATTTATGTTTGGTTCATACGATACCTTGTTGGAAAGGTCTGTTCGAGTACTACATGTTTTATGGTAGGCCCCTACCTAGGGCTATGAGCCTGTTATGGAGCTCAAAATATTCCATTAGGGGGTCAAAACTATTATGGAAGTTCACCACCTGAAAAACTGCTAAAAGTAGTATTGATGAAAGAAACAAGGAAACAAATGAAACTAACTGGAGGCCTAGGTGGGACAGGTGGATGGCCAGCAATATCCACCTAGAACATTTCTCCCCCCTTAGGAAGCAATGGGCCCCATTGCATGCAGACACTCCATGAGGTGAGGAAATTTTTGTTGAACCTGGTCCTTGGTGAGTTATCTTGTCCTGTGTGTCCATAATCCAATCAGTGGTGGCCTATTCCATGTAGTTTGGGTTTAACTCTGCTCGTGTGATTTGTTGTGCAATGTCTGATGAGTCCAACAATGGTGGGAACCATTGTCAAAGTGGTCCACATTGAACACTAGGTGTAGGCCAAGGAATGGCGGAATGCTCAACTTAAAGGTATTGTCTCCCACAGCCCTGATAATGGTTCAAAGACCATATTGGAGTGGTCTGAGCTTCTAATGGGCTTCGGTAAGGCATTCTTTCTACAAATGCAACCAAACATTGTCGCCCACTTGAAACTTTTTTAGCACTTGATGTTGATCATGTTGTTTCTTGTACTTGGCATTTGACTTCTCCAAGATTTCATGAACCTACTAGTAGATGTCTTGGATGCATTCAATCAATCTAGTCGCTTTATCAACCTCGAAAAACACATGCGTTTATTATGTCTATGTAGTCGCATGAAGCATGGCAACATTAATCACATGCAATGGCTGAAACCCTAGACCCACTTGAAATGGACTATGACCAGTCGACCTATGGAGAGCTCTATTATAATTGTGTTGCACATATGGGAGACTACCATCTCAGGTTCAAGGATGCTTGGAGTTGTACATGTGGAGTATGTGCACTATCATCCCATTAATGACCTTCGTCTGGCCATTAGTCTCGGGATGGAAGGCACTCGATTTGGTGATCTTGGTGTCAAAAAGTGTCAAGAGGCTTGACTAAAATGTGATGAGGAACCTGCTATTCCAATCTTATCTAATGGTATTTGGGATCCCATATACCCATACTTGTTCAAATAAGAGTTTTGCAGTGTCCTCTATTGTGATACTCTTCTTGGAGGTCGCCAATATGTCCATCTTGAAAAATTTGTTCTCAACACAAATACATAGTCATTACCATACTTGGTAGAAGGGAGGCTGGACATGTAGTCCATCGAGATGGATTCTCATGGCAGGCTGGGCGTAGGCAGAGGAGTGTACAAGCCTTGCTTCTTAATGGTTGGCTTGGCTTTGACTCAGGCAGTGTAGGATCTGATATATTTTCCAACATCTAGTTTGAATTTGAGCCAAATGAAATTAATTTTATAGTAGAACGATAATTTTCTCCACACCAAATTGTCTTCTGACCCGACTTTAGTGTGCCTCCCAAATCAGCTTGGCACGCTCGCTTGAAGGAACACAAAGGTGGCTCAGGTAGCATAATAATGTGTCTTGGAGGTGGAAATCAGGAACTTTCATTCCAGCTATTGGAATTTGGTATGTCGAGGCAAACTCTAGATCATTTTTGTAAATTTGTGACCATCGAGAGGTCTTGTGACCATAAGAGTTGAGAACAATAGCTCTTGCTGCAACTGGGGGCTAGCTGAGGAAGTTTGTAACATGATTACTGTTGCCCTTTTTTTATTTAATGTTCAAGTGGAATTGTTGCAGATATATAGACCACCTCTGGTGGTGAACATTCTTCAACTCTCACTACTACATGTAGGGTGGTTTTAAGACAATATTTAAAACAATATTTGAGTCAACTCTCTTAACTTAAGACAAAAAGAAACTTGTGTATTGTCTTAAATATTGTCTTTAAGCGGGTGCCTCAAAATATAATGTCTCAAAAAATTGTCTCTATAAAGACAGTATAGAACACATATTATTATTGTCTCTATAAAGACAAGAATTATTGTCAATTAAGAGACAATTTGATTTGTGTCTCTAGAGACAATTTCATTTGTCTCTCTAGAGACAATTTCATTTGTCTCTATAGAGACTATACGTCCATAATTCAAACTATTGTCTCTCTAGAGACAATATAAAAAAATATTAAAAAAATAAAATAAAATCATTTTGAATGTTCTTTCAAAGTAGTTTCACATTCAAAGCTCACAAATAATGATTTTAGTTAGCTTAAATCTTTGTTGTTTATGGATATCAACAAAATAAAACATAGATAAATCCATTATTTTCAATGTTAACAACAAAGTAATTTTAAATCTAAATGAAAAAACAATTCTGGAAAGCAATATTGAAAATAATAAGGCAACACATTTATATTTCCTTAAAATGCATTCACGTCATTTGAACATGCAAGACCCTCAGTTGGAACTTCATTTTAAGAAGTAGAATGAGTCCAAAAAGAAATGTTCTAGATTTCTCCATCCTACAAGAGGGTTTACTCTTTGACATAGAAAATCAAAGCTTCAATCACATTAAATGGTGGAAATTAAATTCATATCTAGTTGTTAAACCACAATTTCAATACCCTTGTATAATTGGAATTGGCTTCCTCGATAAAAAAGAATTGTAATAATGTATATGAATTTGAATTTACAGTTGATTGGAAATTCTATCTTCATGAAGGTCTTACAAAAGCTAAAAAATTGACAAAGGTCCTCGCAACATGATACAGGCCAATTCTCAATCTATTGGTCACCTACATAATTATCTTCTCCATTATTGGCTTTCACAGTTCGAGTTGGCTCCATCTACTGTTGCAGCCCAAGAATTGTAGCGATTGGTCGTGATATAGTTCGCAAGGAAGCTTCATATCCAATGAATCTAATTCGGGTAATGGCCTATTATGATCAACTTCATAACAAGTTAAAGTTGCAGAAAAGTCTCTATCACTAGATGTTTTCTCGGCACTTAATCATTTCTTGGAGGCACACCAAACCACCCATCCTTCTTCCTGTTAAGAATAAAATAATAAATTCCTGTAATTCAAGTTTTATACCATTTCTCAACCATTTCCAAGAGAGCTACTTACTGAAATAAAATAAAATAAATTTAGTGTGTACCTGAAATAGAAATGTGTGCATTCTTAGTATTTCTTCATTATCATTTTCCTTCCCTTGCATGATTCCTGGGAGCACTTGCAAATGCAATAGTTGAGTCATTTTATTTTTTTTTATAATAAAAACCCCTACCGTGTCTATAATAATTAATAATTTGAATAAAAATAAGATTCTGCAAACTTATTAAACTCTCAATATAAAAATGGATCAAAAACAAAACCAATATACTTTTTAATATAATCATAAATTTTAATAACGATACCATCTCTATTTTTGGTTGGTAGCACTCTTTGTTCCCAATCAAAGCGCAAAATGTCATGAATACTAGTGAAAATACTAGGTAAGTTTCAAACCCTTTTAAAATGAAAGTACATCACCTATTTTTCTCTGCAGTGGGATGGGAAGTATTTAAAAACTCTTATTAGAAGAGTGAATAGAATCTCTGACTAAAACTTGCAGAATCTCAATCAACATTAATACTCAAAAATCATATGGGATTTTCCCTAAATGAGGCTTTTATAATTATATATTTATTAATTTAAATTTAAATATAAAATTTAAAGAATTATAATTATTATATTATGAAACTCATATAAGAAATTAGTATAATATCTCCCTACACTAAGTTGTACATCAAAAAAATAAAAATAAAAACCTACAATAAGATGCACATCACAATAATCAAAGCCAAAGTTATAATTAGAGAAGAACCAAACCGAGTGTATCACAATAATCAAAATCAACATTGTAACTAGCAATTGTCCCAAAAGGTACAAAGAGAGGCCGATAGAATTATTAAATTGGAATTGTTGATTTTTTCTAGAAGAGTTAATTGGTTTGTGGACAACCTTGTTTTCACATGGTCTTTTGGAATGGTTGTGGTCATTTAATTTCCAACTTCTAAGTTCTCCCTTTGACAATTCAAGATTCCAGAACTCTCTATTGGACATGGCGATAAACTAATGAGTACAAAATTCGATCTACCTGCATTTATAGATTACAGAATAAAATCGTAATTAAAGATTAACCTAAAATATGGTACCTAATAAAACTACTTACAAAAATAACACTTATCTCAAAGGCTCATAATAAATAAAGCTTACCTTGATCAGACCGGTTTCCATCTCATATTTCACCTTACTCCCCTTCCCAATTTCCATAACCTGAGTATCAAAAAATAACAAAAAATGATAAGTGAAATAAAATCATGGATTGGATAATGGCATGTATGATCATGCCTGATTGTAGTCCTTGGAATCCTTATAAAATATAATTTCTAATCTCGATTATGTATGAGATAACAGAGATAATTATCCATACCTTTAAGAAGCTCATTGTCTAGAACATCAGAAACAATATTCTATCAAGCTTAGCAATGAAAAGTTGAAACACTGTGCAAAGGGTTAATCTAAGGGCTTTGTGAGGAAAGGTCGGTGATAGTAAGCACAAAAGAAAAGTATCAGGGATAGAGATATGAAGGGCATACTTTTGGGCACACTATCAAAAGCAGAAAAATAATGAGATAACAAAATGCTCATCCCAGATACAATTTTAATAATAGAAAAGCTGCATATCCAAGGAGGCCAATCAATGTAATGCCCAGCCACATTTTATCTATGTAAGACGAAGATCTAATACATTTTATACTTTCTACATGAAAATATAAAATAATGATAGCCTATTGCAAGAACAAGGAATGATTTAGACAAGCTTCCCTAATTGCAATCAAGTAAGCACTAAAACAATAGTTGTAGCAGCATCATTGTTAATAATGGCTCCTAACTAAGCGTTTGGGAGTAAAACAAGTTTTGGATGAGCTACAAAACATGATTTGATATCATCTTACAAGAAGATAAAAACTCTGCCAAGTGCATGATTATAGGTGAAATAACCAAACAAAGATGTTAAAATAGGTAAATCGGATAATAGATAATAACTCTGCCAACTGCATGATTATAGGTGAAATGACGAAACAAAGATGTTAAAATAGGTAAATCGGATAAGAGTTGTGAGCTTATTCAAATGTCGTAAATTGATAACATGTTTCTACTATTTGAATGCGATGTGCCTTTCAAGCAGCCCATTGGGTTTTTCCTATATAGACAACATTTTACTACGATTTTAGTAAGTAGCCAATTACTTGTTCCACCATGTTTATAAAAACATTCCTAGCTTATGCTTGAGAGTGTGAATATGACAAACAGGAGACAATCATATTTTCAAAGACACAAAGGCATTGGATTCTAGAAGCAAGCTCTACTTAAAAATGGGAACCAAAAAAAAAAAAACAGCATGATTTATGTGATCACACGTTTCTACTATTTGAATGTGATATGCCTTTCAAGCTGCCCACTGGGTTTTTCCTATATAGACAACATTTTGGTATGGGTTTAGTAAGGAGCCGATTACTTGTTCCACCATGTTTATAAAAATATTCCCAGCTCATGCTTGACAGTGTGAATATGACAGATAGGAGACAATCATGTTTTTCAAAGGCACAGAGGTGTTAGATCCTAGAATCAAGCTCTAGTTAGAAAAGGGAACCAAAAATAATATAGCATGATTGATGTGATCACACCTTAGGCTTTATCCTATCCTTCAAAGCAATGAACACATTCTATAAAAATCAAAGAGGGATACTAGGTACTTACACAATTGAACACAAAAGGAGCTCCAGGTCTTGCAGCCAGACATTGAATTTCACATTTATATCAACCAACCCAAATAAAAACCAAAGAAAAAATATAGGAGACTCATTATTACTACATTGCATGGGCAACAAAGACATTAGTATAGTGTAATCTATCATTGCACCGGTAAAGAATCAATAAATCACAAGACAAAGGCATTTATGGATAAATTTCTTTTCAGAAGCAAATAATAATTACTAACAGATTGTATGCAAGGATAGGTGTGCTCGCTTTTCTATAAACCATGTAAGTATTGAAGACACCTCCTGATGATCAATATAATGTATAATCAATGTATTTTTGTTATGTGTGCAAGTACCCCCTATAGTTGAATGTTACAGAAATAAGCTATATCCAGAGTGATCATTATAAAGTTACAAATGAGACTAGATCATGGCCATTATCAACAAAAGAAACAATGAGGCAAAAAAGGTTCTTAACACTTAGCAATCTCAAGGTCATGCCAAGGATGTGCAGCAACAGATCTACGTGATAGAGATGAAAGAATCCTTTCATTCAGAGGTGGATGAGGAGAGCGTGATTCTCCTTCGTTTCTTGGACCTTCAGCACTAGGTGGAACAAGTATCTTTGTTGCACCATCACCACTAGGTGGACTCATATTTGAATATAGTGAAACAAGTGTCTTTGCTTCAACTAAATGTGTAACAAGCCTACCAGTTGATCCTTGGCAGATTACAATTGACTGGACCTACAATTGGGTGAATTACATAAATGATCAAAACCAAAAACTTATGTTTGTATATGAGATAAAAATACAAGAATATTTGAAGCACATATAGGCAAGCAACCAAATAATAACCAGAAAAGGCATAAGAAATTGATAAATGAAAACAGAGCAGGCTAACTAGAAACATTGTAAGACATTGATCTGTAAAAGCAGAGCCAAATAAAATGCAGGTACATGAGCCAGAGGTTTACTTTTTCATTTCAATTCATAATAATAAAAACCATTTGAAAAACTACTATGAGAAAAATTTGGCATCATATAACTTGTGAAGCCTTTTTTAGCAATACCACAGGTGCAAATGTATAATGAAAAATATTGTATAAATTTTTTCCCCTACCAACTGCAAAGTCTAATTTTTGTAGCATTTGCAAGACCAGAAAATCAGGCCTTCAAGGGTAATTTAAGGATTTTGATGTGAAAAGTTGGGAAAATTAAGCACACAAAAACTTTCATGTGCATTTAGTTCTGAACAACTAGGTTTTCCCAAAAAAAGGAGCAACAAAGAGTTCAGAACAAACAGGTGCATCTGGAAACTTATTTTACACATAATCCCAAGAGAAAAACTAACGTAGGCATTAATTTAAGGGCCTGCATTGCATATTCATGGAATGAAATCAATGGAAACTAAAAACATGATCCATGGTAAATAAAAACCTAACAATTTATTTTAGATAATGTCAGGAACAGGAAAAATTGATATTAACTCCAGAAAATTCCTTTAAGAAGATAATCAAATTGTAGCAATACTTCCTTGCAAGATGGGAGGTGATGCATATTTGGAAAACATGAATATATGGTCTATATCAGTGTCATACCCTGCTGCCTAGTAGGTCGAGAGAGTTTTGAGATATCCAATGTTCTACTATCTAAAGCTAACGAGATTAAATGGCCAAGAAAAGGTTTAGAACACATCCTCTGGTCACAAGGTTTGGAAATGCTAGTAGCCTTACATTTATAGCAAGACATTGATCGTCCTCCCTTATGAGTATTGATAAAACAATAGCACAGGCATTTGTATGAAGAGACTCGAGCATTAGAAAAGGACTGACAGGAAATAGATGAGTGCATGTGTTGTGCACGCTCCATCTCATAAACAAAAGGATTGTGTAACAATTGTATATACCTATTACCAAGTTGGATGTGAAAAATGGTGTATATATAGAGTGTATACATGAATTAGAATTGTAGCATAATCAAAATGGAAATGTTGACAACCTTAGATTTCTAGCAAAATCAACGATATGCATATATACAATTTCATGAATTAGACTTGTGGCACCTCAAAAATGTTTCGAAATGCTGGCAGTCTAGGATTAATAAAAAAAACATTGACCATCATCACTTGCGAGCCTTAATAAAGCAACGGCAAGGGCATTTGTATGAAGAGACTCTGACATTCGCTAAAGACTAGCTAAAAATAGATGCGTGTGTTTTGTATGCTCCAACTCCTGAACAAAAGGGATGACCAGCAGCCATGCTCCGTGTTGGATGTAAACAATGGTGGATGTACGACATGTATACAGGAATGGCAGTGAAATGTTAAAATAAGATATAAAGACACCCTGGGCATACATCCACTTAGCGCAAGATAAAATGGACGGAAGTATACACATTGAGTATATGCCGAATCATGATAAAAGATGTGTGCACCTTGTTTCCACAAACTTTTCACACAACTTCATCGAATCAGACAACAACATTAAATGATGCACATACATCCATTCCTCTGTGCCACATAAAATGGATGGACATGTACACATTGTTTATACACCAAATCCCGATATAAAGAATGTCTGCACCTTGTTTCTGTGAACTCCTTATGCAAACCCATCGAATCAGACTAAACAATTGCAATATTCTCAAACAGACAAAATCTTAGACTAAATATGTACTCAAATTCCCAATACAAAGACCTCATAAGATTTGCAATACAACCTATCCCTTAAGAGTAAACTGACTTCATTACAACAAGAAGAAAAACACTAAAGAGTCCTCTCGACAGAAATCTTTGAAACAACAACAAAAAATATAACTTGCAAAGATCATTATAGAATCCTATGGTAGCATCCGTTCCATGTAAGATCCACCCATTCGAAACAAAACAGATCAAGCTTCCAAAATTTAACACCCTAGGGTTTCCAGAACAGGCCATCCATGCAATGTTAAGATAAATGTCGGCTAAAAAAGCGATCCTGGACAAATATCTTAACACAGGATCCCACAACAAGTGCCCCCGCAACAATCATGAGGTTTAAATTCCTCAGCTGAAGAAAATACAATTGGCATTAAATGAAGAAAAATAGAAAAATGAAAATAGGGCATGTGCTTACCTGGTGTATCAGCGACTAAAGCCCCAAATTCTCAAAGCTTGGAACCTGGTATAGATCCTCTGAGAGCAGCGATGTTGTGGTGTGCTTGGCCACTTCTCACGCCTGTACGTTTATAGCAGGGAAGGCATCAGATTTAAGCAATGGTAATGAATGGATGGCGCGGATAAAGCGATCGATAAGGGTATCATTATGTGATTCTCGATGTCTGTCCAGTTCAATTTGCATGTGTGAGTGGGGATGGAGGGTAGGGTGTGGGGTTAAAAATATCTTGCCATGCCACAGAGTGCATAGCAGAACTTGGAAGTGAAAAGAAGGCAACTCAACAGATATTTGGAAAAAGTAGTCACACTTCAAATCAACAGTTGAAAGTGTCTCACTTGATCGAATGGAGGAGGGTAAAAGTGTTGACAATTGTTGATGCATAGGATATAACCAAAGCCATCGTTATAATTAAGTAGTGGTACGTAAATCCAGCATAGGTTAATGAAAAACAAGAACTACTTATTAGTTTCTATTAATAAAGTAATTAACTTGTGCATCTGTCTAGCATCTCCTGGTATTGTAGCAAAGACATCATGTTTTGCATCTTTAGTTGCTCATAGAATTTAGCAATGAATTCCTCAGCATGCTTGTCAACCTGATGGTCATTATCTTCACTGAATGAGTTCGATATCCTTCGACACATCGAAGACAAAAAAGGGCTCAGCCTCTAAAGAGCAGGCAACTTGTTATAATCAAGGTAATCCTTGCTGAAGTATTCATTTTTGCGATCCAACTTGGGAAGAACAATAGTGTTAGGATCTTCCTTTCCTTGAAATTGATGTGGATGAATGCATGGAAAGTGAAGCATATGTGTGGGAAAGTAGTGATGTTTTCTCTTGGCCATGTTGAAGATGGCAGGGCTGTTTCTATAGGAGAATTCATATTCTTGAACCCCAAAAGCACTCTGGTTGCTACTATATTTGGAATGGTGGAACACCAAATTCCTCAAGCTTTTACCGTAGACTTTGCCTCTCTCCATCATCAGATGAATGTCCATGAGCATCTTGCGCTTGGAGGCGAGGCCTTTTCTGATCAAGAAGAAAGCTATCTACACAAATCTCCAAAGACCCTTTGTTGAAACATGATTTACACTAGAATGGATATTCTCCATTTCTTGCAATTTCTGATCAAACCACACAAGGTGTGATACTCACAAAAAAAAAAAAAAAAAAAAACTAATCAAATTCTATTAAAAGAACAGTAGGAGGCTTGAACAATACAAAGACTTGCAATGCCTGCGAGATGTGAAAACTCAGAAGGTGAGCCAACGAGAGGGCATGGAATGCCTCTATCTTATATTTAATACTGAAGGAATGAAGTAATGACAAAGGGGTTGATAATGGGAAATTTTCAAAGAAAAAGTCCTAAGCTAGCTTGATTGGTTCGTCGCTAGTGTGGTACTGAGCAAGCAAGTAACCCACTTCAAAATAAAAAAAATCGAAAATGATGTGCACATGGTAATGGAGGCTAAAACTCTTTGATCACAGCTAGGGTTAAACATTATTAAACTTGTGGGGAAGTTTCATCCACATAAAATGAACGTTTAAAATTTACGGTTAAGAGTTGTCAAACACGTCTTAAAGGTTGTCAACTCTACCTTACTAGCACATGCCTATTTGTTGAAAGTACCAAATCTGTTTTTTTTACTATAGTCTCCTCCCTACTGGAAAACAATAACACACCAATCAAACATCCATTTCCTTTCAAACAGAGTGATGACTATGGTAATGGATCTATCATTGTAATAAAAAACATATAGGAATGTCCTACACTCCTCTCTTTTTTCCGTTTTTTCAGTGTCTTATCTGGCTATACAAACATGGGTGACATTGGCTAGAGGTTTAATTTAATATCAAAGTCCACTTTAATCTCACATAAGTGGGGAGACACATCTCATCATTATGACAACACAATGACACTAGTAACTTGAGTGAGACATCGTCCAAACTTTTCATGTAATCATATCGTTTTGCACGTTATACGGGGCCACTACTAGATCATATAGTGTTATGTAATCCAGCAATGTAATAAAATTTCGTGCCTACCAGTCACTCATGCATATATCAATTTTTATGTGGACCCATTGATTCACATACCAATGGTGTTCATAGTGTCACTATAAACCTCGTGCTCACCTATTTCACATGAAACATTGGGAGTACGTCGATAAGGTGTTTTCCTTGTGATAGCTATCTTTGTGATTGGACTCCTAGAAAAGGGTGGTTGAATGGCAAAGTCATTGAAGGGTTTAGTCTCTGAAGATCAGGTAGCTTGTTATGATCAAGGTAATCCTTGCTGAAGTATTCATTGTTGTGATCCAACTTGGGAAGAACAATAGTGTTAGGCTCTTCCTTTTCTTCAAATTGATGTTGATGAATGCATGGAAAGTGAAGCATATGTGTGGGAAAGCAGTGATGTTTTCTCTTGGACATGTTGAAGATAGCAGGGTTGTTGTTGTAGGAGAATTCATATTCCTGAAGCCCAAAGCCACTCTGGTTGCTACTGTCTTTGGAATGGTGGAACACCAAATTCCTCAAGCTTTTGCCATAGACTTTGCCTCTCTCCATCATCATATGCATGTCCAAGAGCATCTTGTGCTTGGAAGTGAGGACTTTTCTAATCATGAAGAAAGCTATCCACACAAATCTCCAAAGACCCTTTGATGAAACATGATTTACACTCGAATGGGTATTCTCCATTTCTTACAATTTTTTATCAAACCTCACAAGGTCTGATACAAAAAAAAAAAACAATCTGATCAAATTCTATTAAAAAACCAGGAGGAGGATTGAACAATACAAAGGCTTGCAATGCCTGCAAGATGTGAAACCTCAAAAGGTGAGCCGATGAAAGGGCATGGAATGCCTCTAGCTTATATTTAATAGTGAAGGAATGAAGTAATGACAAAGGAATTGATAATGGGAAATTTGCAAAGAAGAAGTCTTGAGCCAACTTGATTGGTTCGTTGCCAGTGTGTTACCGAGCAAGAAGGTAACCCACTTCAAAATAATAAAAAATCAAAAACGATGTGCACATGGTAATGGAGGCTAAAACTGTTTGATCACAGCTACGGTTAGACATTATTAGACTTGTAGGGAAGTTTCATCCACATAAAATTCACATCAAAAATTTTACGGTTAAGAGTTGTCAAACACATATTGAAGGCTGTCAACTCTACTTTATTTGCACATGCCTCTTTGTTGAAAGTACCAAATCATATTTTTTTGCTATGCACTACTATAGTCTCCTCCCTACTATAAAACAATAACACACCAATCAAACATCCATTTCCTTTCAAACAGAGTGACCACTACGGTAATGGATGTGTCACTGTAATAAAAAACATATAGGAATGTCCTGCGCTCCTCTCTTTTTTTTGTTTTGTCAGTGTCTTATCAGGCTATACAAACATGGGTGACATTGAATAGAGGTTTAATTTAATATCAAAGTCCACTTTAATCTCACATAAGTGGGGAGACGCCTCTCACCGTTATTACAACACAATGACACTAGTAACTTGAGTGAGACATCGTCCAAACTTTTCATGTAATTGTATCATTTTGCACGTTATAGGGGGCCACTACTAGATCATTCTAGCATTATGTAATTTAGAAAAGTGATAAAATTCCGTGCCTACCATTCGATCATGCATATATCAATTTTTATGTGGATCGATTGATTCACATAGCAATGGTGCTCATAGTGTCACTGTAAACCTTATTCTCACCTATTTCACATGAAACATTGGGAGTACATTGATAAGGTGTTTTCCTTGTGATAGCTATCTTTGTGATTGGACTCCTAGAAAAGGGTGGTTGAATGGAAAAGTCATTGAAGGGCTCAGCCTCTGAAGAGCATGCAGCTTGTTGTAATCAAGGCAATCCTTGCTGAGGTTTTCATTGATGTGATCCAACTTGGGAAGAACAATAGTGTTAGGGCCTTCCTTTCCTTCAAATTGATGTGGATGAATGCACGGAAAGTGAAGCATATGTGTGGGAAAGCAGTGATGTTTTCTCTTGGCCACGTTGAAGATGGCAGGGCTATCGCTGCAGGAAAATTCATGTTCTTGAATCCCAAAGCCACTATGGTTGCTACTGTCTCTGGAATGGTGGAACACCAAATTCCTCAAGCTTTTACCATAGGATTTTCCTCTCTCCATCATTAGATGTATGTCCATGAGCATCTTGTGCTTGGATGTGAGGCCTTTTCTGATCATGAAGAAAGTTATCCACACAAATCTGCAAAGACCCGAAACATGATTTACATCAGAATGGATACTCTCAATTTCTTGCAATTTCTAATCAAACCTCACAAGGTCTGATACTCACAAAAAAAAAAACCAATCTAACCAAATTCTATTAAAAAACTAGGAGGAGGATTGAACAATACAAGGGCTTACAATTCCTACGAGATGTGAAACCTGAAAAGGTGAGCCGATGAAAGGGCATGGAATGCCTATAGCTTATATTTAATAGTGAATGAATGAAGTAATGGCAGAGGAATTGACAATGGGAAATTTGCAAAGAAGAAGTCTTGAGCTAGCTTGATTGGTTTGACGCTAGTGTGTTACTGAGCAAGCAAGTAACCCACTTCAAAATAAAAATAAAAAAAATTGAAAACGATGCGCACATTGTAATGGAGGCCAAAAGTCTTTGATCACAGCTAGGGTTAGACATTATTAAACTTGTGGGGAAGTTTCATCCACATAAAATGGACATTAAAAATTTTATGGTTAAGATTTGTCAAACACGTATTGAAGGTTGTCAAATCTACTTTACTGACACATGCCTCTTTCTTGAAAGTACCAAATCCATTTTTTTCGCTATGTACTACTGTAGTCTCCTCCCTACTGGAAAATAATAACACACCAATCAAACATCCATTTGCTTTCAAATAGAGTGACCACTATGGTAATGGATCTATCATTGTAATAAAAAACATATAGGAATGTCCAACACTCTTCTCTTTTTGGCGTTTTGTCAGTGTCTTATAAGGCTATACAAACATCGGTGACATTGACTAGAGGTTTAATTTAATATCAAAGTCCATTTTAATATCACATAAGTGGGGAGACGCCTGTCACTGTTATGACAACACAATGACACTAGTAACTTGAGTGAGACATCGTCCAAACTTTTCATGTAATCATATAATTTTGCACATTATAGGAGGGCACTACTAGATCATTCTAGCATTATTTAATCCAGCAAATTAATAAAATTTTGTGCCTACCAGTCAGTCATGCATATATCAATTTTTATGTGGACCCATTGATTCACATACCAATGGTGCTCATAGTGTCACCGTAAACCTCGTGCTCACCTAATTCACATGAAACATTGTGAGTATGTTGATAAGGTGTTTTCCTTGTGATAGCTATCTTTGTTATTGGACTCCTAGAAAAAGGCGGCTGAATGGCAAAGCCACCAATGTTTATTTTGTTTTCCTTATGTTAGGCATCTCCATGTACAAATCACAAACCTCTTGATACACTAAAAATGAATTCGGGAATGGTTAGAGAAATGATATAAAGAAGGAAACATAATTATGTTAAACAAGAGAGGCTTACACTGTCTTCTTTATTTATAATATTTTGAATGCAAGATTATTATTCTTATACCGCAGATAATGCCCATGTGTTTATACCTGAAGCAGAAAGTTTGCTTAACGAATATGGTTGAAATACATGTTTAAATAACCATCCACATATTTACTCTTGGTACTCTTTCAGGTATCATGAGTTCAAAATACTTACCAAATACAAAGGAAAGGTTGTCATTGTGTCAACACAAAAACAAAGGAAATATTGTCAGCACAAAAACAAAGATTTTCAACACAAAATCCATTTAGTGTAGGATCAATATAATGAATACCTCTGCTAGATGCAGCACTCTAGACGTGTGACCTGTAAAGCTATCTTATCTTAATTATATATGGATATTTCCATAATGTCAGCTAGTTCGAGCTAAATCATTGTGAGCAGATAATACCCCTGTGCTCATCCATGAAGGAGGACAATCTCCTTAACGGATATGTGTGAGATACATATTAAAAGCACCAACCACATCTTTACACTTTGTCCTCTTTAAGGTATCAGGAGCTCCAAAGACTTGCCAAAACCTAAGAGTCTCGTCTCCTGCAACCAATGAAACGGTGTACCCATCTGGACTCTAAAAATACAAAACAAAAGAAAGATTGTCAGTAAAAAGGCTAAGACTTTCAGCATAAACCCATTTAGCGATAGATCACTAGAATCAATACCTCTGCCTATTTGAATTGCAAGGGATGTAACAATTTATTCCTACAACCAAATCATTATGGTACAGAGTATATTCGCTACTCTAACCTAAGAAGATTACCCTTTCCATGTTAGACTTGTACATGTCCAAAACAACATCTCCATGTACAAATCACAAACTTCTTGATACACTCAAAATGAATTCATGAATGGTTAGAGAAATGGTCAAAAAAGGAAAAATAGTTTTGTTAAACAAGAGAGGATTACAATGTCTTCTTTATTTATAATATTTGAATGCAAGAAATTATTCTTATACCGTAGATAGTACCCATGCACTCATACCTGAAGCAGTGAATATTCTTGACGAATCTATTTGAAATACATGTTTAACGCGCCATCCACATATTTACTCTTGGTACTCTATAAGGTATCAAGAGCTTCAAATACTTACTAAATACAAAGGAAATGGTGTCATTGTGTCAACACAAGAACAAAGGAAAGACTGGCAGCAAAAAAACAAAGACTTTCAACACAAAATCCATTTAGCATTAGATCAATACAATGAATACCGTTGCCAGATGCATCTCTAGACGTGTTACCTATAAAGCTATCTTATCTTAACCATATATGGATATTTCCATAAGGTCAGCTGGTTCTAGCTAAATCAATGTGAGCAGATAATACCCTTATGCTCATTCCTGAAGGAGGACAATTTTTTTAGCGGATATGCGTGAGATACATGTTGAAAGTACCAGCCACATCTTTATGTTTTTTCCTCTTTAAGGTATCAGCAGCTCCAAAGACTTGCCAAAACCTAAGAGTCTCATCTCCTGCAGCCAATGCAACAATGTACCCATCTAGACTCTGAAAATACAAAACAAAAGAAAGACTATCAGCAAAAAGGCTAAGATTGTCAACACAAACCCATTTAATGATAGATCAATAGAATGAGTACCTCTACCTATTTGAATTGCAAGGAATGTAACAATTTATTCCTACAACAAAACCATTATGGTACAGAGTATATTCGTTACTCTTACCTGAGAAGATTACCCCTTCCACGTAAGACTTGTACATGTCCAAAACAACATCTCCATGTACAAATCACAAACCTCTTGATACACTAAAAATGAATTCATGAATGGTTAGAGAAATGGTATAAAGAAGGAAAAATAGGTATGTTAAACAAGAGAGGCTTACAATGTCTTCACTATTTATAAAATTTTGAATGCAAGAAATTATTCTTATACCGCAGATAATACCCATGTGCTCATACCCGAAGCGGTAAATATGCTTAACGAATCTTCTTGAAATATGTGTTTAAAGCACCAGTTGATATGTAGTATATTTTCCAACCAGAAAGCAATAAAAGAGCTAGAAAGTACTAAATATCTATGTCCTCTTACATACTTAAACCAATTCCCAAAAATATTCAGATGAAAACAAGTTGTCTAAAGTCGTCCCTAGTGCATACAAAAGGCTAGGAAATCTTGACCAGAGTTTACTTGAAGCATACAATTTTTGGATGTCTAGAATAGTATGTTAAAAATTCACTATATGGAAAACAAACCTGCAAACTTAAAGAACTCTGAAAGCTACTTCTGTGTGCTAGATCTGAAATCTCAAATGCTAACTGAAAACTGAAAGCAAAACAAAACAATTTACATCATTCAAAAAATCATCTTTATTTGTCTTTATTAGCTTGGGAAAGGAAAAACAGTGCACACACTCTCTGGTAAACTAAATGGATAACAAAAACAGCAGGGACACGTTAACTAGTGCATCCTAATGAAACCCTAATTCTACTCTAGGGATGTGTACCTATGCTACATGCACTAGATGCTTATAATATATCACCTCAACTACAGAATATTGTGCCCTACCTAAGCGTAATCCACATGGAATTCTAATTTTAGAACTCTGGTAAACTAAATGAATAATAAAAGCAGTTGGCACACCTTAACTAGTGCATCCTAATCAAACCATCATTCTAATCTAGGGAAGTGTAGACAGGCTACATGCAGCGGATGCTTATAATAGATATCCTCACCTGTGGAATAGTGTACCCTACCTAAGTCTGATCCACGTAGCATTCTAATATTTGCACTGAATTGGACAGAAAAAACACATCTAAGGATGGCACATGCATTTTTCAGCAGATTTGTAGGAACCTCAGCTCAACCATATATTAACAGCAAAGTTGGACACTAAATTGGTGTCTAATTCCCCCTTGTTTGTGAGACAAGGGATCTCATCCACATAGCAATTTGACTGCTAAAGTATGCCATACATGTTAGGGAACCTATCTACTTTTTATACATTGACGAATCAACCAAATATGAATTTGAATCTACTAAAAACTTCAAAATATGTATCATAAAAGTAGCCTAGGGACTATTGTCCATTATCCAAAACTTCTTCAGAATCTCAATTGCTTACTTACCTATGTTCGAGGACTAGCTCACCTCAACTCAGCCAAACCTCCAAGACTAAGAAATAACACATGATGTTGATGTCCTTCATGTCAACTTCACTTGCCAGTTCCTTATTGCACCATGGGATAGAGTTTTCTAAACTAACTATTAGGACCAGGTAATCTACATACAATACAAATATAAGCATATCAAATTTATCATAATCAAACAAATAATAAAATTTAGGACTTTCAACAGTATTAGTGATGCCCATAATCTATAAGTACTCATAAATCCATGAGTACCAAAATAAAGAACACCCATATTCTATTCCTTATTCTCTATAATCAATATTAAGCCTATGAATTGTGTTTTGTGAAGTAATTTTATATTGAATTGACACCTATTTAGGAATAGTCATATATATCAATGATATTTTGTCATGAATACTATTGCTAATAATTGTCTTCTATATCATCTATAAGCATCATGTTTAGTATTTTATATACTCATATATCATTATAGTAATACAAAATAAAGTTCATGTTAATATTTGAACCACCTACAATACTCACAAATGAGGACTTTAGCTATTAGTGTCTAGCACATAACATAGAACTTTGGCTTGCAAGTCCATGTTTGATTGGACCAGAGTCTATTGAAAGTCATATATTCAAAGATTTGATGGATATAGAGCCAAAAGAGTTGTAGTTTGTACAAGTTTGGCTCTAAAACAAGTTTTGAATGAGGATTGAAAATGATAGTTGTCTTTTGACTAAAACATACAAGTCTAGTTAGACCAGATCTATTAAAAAGAAAAGGTCACAAGTTTTTCCATGGAATGATTTAATAGGATTTGGTATAAATTTGAAGGAGTCATATCATGTATGAATTCAAAACTTTTGATTGACATATCTAATTCAAGAAGGATTGAATACATTGGAAAGTGGGGATTTTAATATTTTTGTTTGACATAAAAACCTCCTTTGGCAATTAATAAAAATTAATGGCAGAGGTTTTTTACAAAAAATGGTAGCCCGTGCTTCATCAGAATTTATCTATATATGTCCATGACTCCATACTGTTGTATTTTCTTTTTCTACAATACAACCCTCATCCATACTTCCACCTAGATGAGATTTATCCTCATTAATTTCTTTAATCTTATCCTCATTATACATCATACTGGACAAGCATCATTCTAGTATAAAACAACCTCTGGATATTATTGGTGAATAATTATAGTTAATGGGTTCTCATGTAATGATTCCCAATACTAATGGAACAACTTATAATTTGAATCACTCAAGTAATGAATGTCAATTTAAAAAGATTATAATATAAATACATTCTACCATAAATACAAATCAAGAATTATCTGCCTTGTAGATTTCAGCACCCATGTATTCGATGGATTTATGGGAATGAAGGGAAATTGGAAAGCCAATGATATCTTACGGTTATGTATGGCCTTTTCTAGTACATATGGCCTCTTAGACAACCAATATTGAGCTCAAAGTCACACAAAAAAATGAAAATAATGCTCAGGGGAGAGGGAAACAACTCCATTAAGTAGAAATCCACCCAAGAAAGCTTAAGAACACTCTAGGTAAGGAGAGAGAAATTCTTAACAGTCGTATAGAAACAAAATTAGAAACTCCTTAAGGAAATGCAATAGCTCTAGAACCATGGCAATCGATCTCTATCTCAGTAATAAGGTGCATGATGAGTAACTCAGAGCTTATGTATTTCATAGAGCATCAATCAATAAAGAGTTTCTGGATGATGCTAATAGAAACTCAATGGAGAATTATTTATTTCAACCATGAACACAAAGACAGTACATTTACTACAACTAAGGACTAAGAGTGATGATAACTCATACACCATAAGTTTATTATATCTTAGCAACATATATTAGATGAGAGCCTAGCAAATTTCCTTAATTTTCAAAAGAGAGATGTCTGTGTGCAAATTAACCCTGGCTCCATGTAACACTATTGCAACATAGCTGTTATTGGAAAATCAAGGAATTGGTCACGACACTTAAACACTGAATTGAGCTAGTTTCAATGTTGTCCAATTAGGACTATTGCATCTTGTCATAGGAATATCTAGATAAATAAAGGTTGCATTTCCATCTAGAGATGTCCAGATAAATGAATCTAGATAAATATAGCATCCTTCCTTCCATTTACACTATCATATACACTCGATTCTTACTTTAGACAAATATACTTTGAAATGCAGTCACCAACATCCATCAACTAGATTGAGATTGCTATAATGCTAATAAAAGGGAATTGTTACAAATAGCTACCATGAATTCAACATGACAAACTTTACCTGGATAACAACAACTCCACCGAAAATCTTGGTAATTCTTTCATTCAAATTTTCTTTTTCATAGTCTTGTTCTGCCACCTTCAAAGAAAATGAGAATGATATCATTGGTGAAAACCTTTGATAAAATAGGTTAATAGGGAAGTTAAATATTAAGCCAAACATATTTTCATATTAAATAAAGCTTAAGTTATTTAAATTTAATGTCTGTAATTATGGTTTCATGTTCCTCTAGAGCCACATATATTCAAATTATAAACCATGCATCAAAATTGTTTCTTTCTACACTCCTATCTTGACAACTCACAAATAAAATTTGAGATTAATGCCATCATCATGAATGATATTAATGAGGAGATCCCTCCCCACAGGGTGATGGCCACTTTACTATATATGGTGGCTATACAGAGAAAACAAGACAATAATTTCAAGCCTCAATTTGGATAAAGAAACCTATTTAAGTTAAAGAGAAATAACACACCTCCATCAAGCCTCTAATTTGAGACACTCTTTTATTAACACCTTCTTGAGTGTTCCCATCACCAACTATTGTTGTCGAGTCCTTGGTGAGTACCACCTTGGTAGAAATACCTAGAACCTTACTTCTAACTTTCTCCGAGGGAAAATCCAATGTCATCCCTGATAACTGTGCCTACACAGAGAAAGAATAAACAAAACAATATCTACATAAGGTATTAGAAACCTGTGACCAAGACATGGTGGAAAGATTTTATTCTAAATACATCTCACTCAATGAGAATTTATCCGATTAACATGAAAAGTTGATCTTGTAGAGCAAATCCATTACCAAATAAAGATTGTTTCCACAAAAAATGATATAGCACTGCTTATATACACACCTAAATTTGTACTTAATCTCTTAGTGCATGTAATTCCTTAATGTAGCTAAACTTGAAAAATAACTCTAGTGAATATAGTAATGTCAAAATGGCAAGTGTAAAATATTGTTATATTGTGAAAGATGTTACCTCAACCAATTTTGCAGTAGTAGAAATTTACGAGAGTGATGAAATTTCTAAAGGAAAATTGTGTCCCCTTTTTGACTCTCTGAATCCAGGAGCTTTCAAAGCACCAACATTCAATGCACCACAAAGCTTGTTCATGACAAGAGTATCCAAGGCTTCTTGTTCAATGTCCTCTGTAATGATCAAGATTGGATACCCCCCATGAATGACCTCTTCTAATATTATAATCAAGTCTGTTGAAGTTGCGATCGTTTTTTCAACCAATAATCGCTGCAAATTATAAGAAAATGTAAAGATGCATGTTCATTTACTGATCACTGAATTTCAAAATGTAAGCGAAAATAAATAGAAATTTATGAACCCTGTTCACATGCTTAGTAGTGGTCATATTTCTTTCTAATTACTAGATCAATATTCTAAATCAAATATTATACAGATTCCAAAAGTAATAGAAGGTTCATAAGGCACATAATTTAAAATTCCATACAAAACTAGCACCAACCTCTATTGAACGGGAAGGATGTGCCATGAATATATGACATATGGGGGTAATTGGGAAATAATTTTGCAACTAAGATGAGATTTTATTCTAAAAATGTGATTGACATTTCTATCCATTCTATTTTCATTACAAGGAGCAATAACAAGTAGTAGCACAACCAAAAAGAGCAAGAATATTTCATTCACATCAATTACCTTGCAATTTTCATACTCTATGGGCATCTTCTTACTGTCTATCACAAAGTACAGGGAAATATATCCACGATCAAATTACATTCCCTCTACAACATACAGATTGTTTTATGTACTTTTTCCCCCTTCAAGTGTCACAACACCTTTCCTTCCAACTTTACTTGCCTCTGCTATCATGTTTCCTATTTCATAGTTATTACCAGCACTTACTAGAGAAAAATCAGTTAATTCACTATCTTCAACCCAGAAATAATGCCAATTACAAGGTTAAGTTTCAACATGTGTACTCTATTACAGATAATATTTTTCCCAAACGTTTGACAAGTAACTCCTAAAAATTATACCATGTAGTCTTCAAGAAACTCTAGTTGACAGTTTTAAATCAATTATTGACCTACAATTTACCTGCTTAGCCATTATCACACCATCATTGATAATGTTTAGAGAACCATACTTTCTCTCCAAAACAACATTTATTCCCTTCAACCCAACAGTGATTCCGACAATATCAATAAGCTTGTTGACGCCTGCTTACAAGCCAATTTGAAAGTATTTTCAATAGGTGCACAACAAAATGATGGAATATACATCATACCAAACCTACATACAAACCACACATTAACATCAAAGGTATATGGACAAGGAAAGATCTACCACAATAAAGTTTTATGTGAAAATAATATTCCTTTAGATGGAATTTGTTTTCTCTGACCTACAATTTTTTTGTCACTAACCCATCTTGGTTGACTTACAACTCCTTTGCAATATATCTTGGATTGACTACCTTCTCTCTGCTACGTAATCTCATGGTCTGCCTTCTACTTAAATGATTAGAGGAGATGAGTGAAAAATTAACAAGAGAAGACAATTTCCTGGCATTTTTGTTAGATACTGTACCAAACTTCCTCTTCTTTCCAATGTTACCCAATGAGGCAGAGTGATAACTGTTGTTATACTACCTATAGCATATGCCATCTTCCCTTATTTGGAATAGAGAATTACAATATCTTCATATTAGCTATCTCATAAACGTGAATTCCATTTAAATTTAATTCATATTAGCTATCCAATTGGCCATCTAGATTTAATTCACCACTGCTGTTCATAAACAATACTTCATATGTGAGCACCAGATATTGAAGGATCTATTAGGACATACAAGTTTTTTCTTTAGCCGTCACTAATTTGACAGTTTTTCTAGAGTGAGCATTGCCTTTTGATTTGGTAGTGCCTTTAGTTTGGATATTTTGGGCATTCACATGGAAACTTAGGAGCCTAGGTTGTGTTCCTAGATGACCCAACATGCTTCTGGAACCCTTGGAATTCACCTAGCTTCAGAAAAAATGTTTAAGGAAAATTTACCCAAATTGACAAAACTGTTTTTAATACTTTTTTCCATAAAAGACTAACTTTGGGAGCAATTTAAGAGAAGGTGGTGATGAATTTTGAAAAAATAAAACATGAGTTTTTTAGGAACATGCTGATTTACAAAAACCTCTTTCATCTTTTCAACAAGTGTCATGTTTTGGAAGATTTGAATGGCTCTCTGAAGCCTATTTTTTAGAAAATCCCCAGATTTCATTTTTTCTATTTTTATAAAAACACCTAACCTTGAACTGATGGCTATGGAAATATCCAAGTGTCAAAAAGCATTGGCTCTTTAGCACCTACGTTAGTGATAATTGTTCACAAATTGACACATAAGATCCTAGTTTATCTGTCATCAAAAGTCGTTGATATCAATCAAATTTTTTTATTGAAAATAATACTATGACACTAGAGCATTGCTTATGCTATAGGAATAAATTATTGCATTCATGGACATCTGAATTGGATTGTTTAGTGATACTGGTGGATCTTAACTGCAAACAAAAAAACGTCAAACAAAGACCATCTCGAAGCCAAAGGATTTGTTTTCAAGGGAATTTGTATTAGGTGTTTCAATTTGTATTTTTTAATTCCATTGGACAGGATGGTACACAATGGATAAATGTACCACAGAAACAAATGGAAAGGATGTCGGTTATAGATATTTTTTTGAAACACCCGGGTCATCGTTTACGACTGAATATTGTCCATACTTTATTAAGTACACTCTCCATTTTGCAGGTAGATCCTACTATCAAATAACTGTGAGACAACATGATCATTTTCTTTTAAAAACCATTACCATTAAATGGGACAAACATTGTAATTGTTTAACAAGTAAGAAAGTTAAGGTCAACAAGATTGTAAAGTTCATTCCTATGTTATGGTTTTGGAGGATGGAACCTGAAGAAATTAAGTTCTCTTCTACTATTTATAATTTCACTTGACTGTGGTAATAACAAATTTTTGTTATGCCTATCATTACTAGTCATGCTTTCAAACTATAAGTTGGAGATTTTAGGCAGCCTGTATCCAATGTGAGGGATTATTAGAAAAAATCGATGATGTTTCACATACTACTATCATAATGATTTACATAATGAACTACAGAGAATTTCCTCAGAAGAATTGGAACAGAATAATGATAGGAATAGAGAAAGTGAGGCCTTCATAGATAATGAATCTATGGAGGAATATAATCTCATTCCAAAAAAGTTTGTGGTTACTATTAATTATGAACGCCTATAAACATCTTATAAGCATCATTATGAAAAATTACTCACCATCCTTGAGACTTATGTTCTATATGATTCGAACATTGGAGACTGCCAACAAATGAGTGATTTTTTGTCTCCTTTTGTTGCACTAATAGGTGACGACAATGAAGCATTTTTGTGCTCTATCTACTCTATACACATGGCATGTGATGATTTTAGATTGAATGAGGTGGCAGAGTATTCTAAGGTAGGCATCAACCAATTTGGGGCTATTGTAGATATTCAAGAAGTAAATTTGATTATTTCAGAGGTAAATGGCAGAGTAGTCAAAAAATAAGAGATTAATAATAACTAGAATAGGTTTTGAAAGAAAGGAAACAACAATTAAAAATCAGATCCAAATTTAGTGGCATCAATCTGGTTCATTAAGGCATGAAATCAATAGTTCCATATTTCAAGAGCATTTGATATTGCATAAAGTCTAGTGGTTCTTGCATACTATGGTAATCACACTAGTGGTGACTACTGTATACAACCACAATCGCACTAGCAGTCCTATTGCATACAATTTTGTTTGAAGTTTGTATTTAGGTCAAAAAGCATTAAAACTGGCCCAAAAATGTCAGGGACTCGGTGGGGTAGAAAAGACCCATAGGTCATTTAAACAACTGACCATGAACAAAAGTTCAATTACTTGACAACAAATGAATTCCATTTGGCTGACTTGCCACACCAGGGGGTGCTCTTTCATCTAAATCAACCAAAATTTGCACCATAATATTGGCCCTAACAACTAATTAACACCTCCAAGAGAAGTGAATCCTCAGGGTAGCTTAGCATGGGAACGTCATCATCCCTAAACCACATCCCCATTGGCATGTCTCAACGAGTGCCATCACGAGCACCTACATCATCCCTACTGATAAACAAATGAGATCAACAAAAAAAGGAGGTTCCAGCAAAAATAAATAAAACCCATTTTCTCTTTCTTCCTATTTCCATATTTCCCTCCACTACCACTGAGCCTCCATTTCCTTGATTTTAATGTAAAAGCCAAATGCAACTAGATAATCATAGCTAAATAAACCTGATCTTAAACAAATCGAGAATAAAACTTTTGCATCCAACAAAATCTCACAAAGAAAACAAGCCTGCAAACCTTAACGAAGCTGCCAAATCTTCGGCTAAAGCCAAATCAAAGGCATTCATGATGCTCTACAGGATATAAACATTATTCTCCAAACATACCACCAAAACCATAAACCCTCACTAAAAAACCTAGAGCTTGTAAAATTGCATTCACGATTAGCTCGATAAAATCATGTCGATCATGAAAAGAAGTAAACTTTCGCAATACAAGCATAAATTCTTTAAAATTTCTTCTTTGAATAAATTCTAGTAACATTATAGAATCAAGCTCTGACAAGGAAGTGGAGGATAATTTTGATTCAAAGAATTCTTACCTTGAACTAAGGTAATGGGATTCGATCCCTCTAAAGTCTGCTTGCTATTGGAGTGTGGTAATGGGATTCCATCCCTCCAAAGCCTGCTGACTATTGGAGCGCACGGAATGCTCCAAAAGAAAGAGAGTTTTTTCTTGAAATGGAAAAGGTAGGGTAGGATGGGAGGCATAAGACCCCCTCGGCGGAATGTGGCTCTATCTAGAACCTATGCTAAATCTTACGCTAATACAATTATGTAAGTCTTTAACCATAAAATTCATTGATATTATTTTTAAGTGTGTTCTCATCAGTATGAGTGTCTTTTATGTTTATTGCTTCTTTACACCTTGAGTACTTTATTTCTGATATATTTTTTTTGTGTGTTTTTCTGGTTGTTGGTGGAGTTTGGTAATACAAATTTTTTAATTTTAAGTTAATAAAAGTTTCATTTTAATGAAAAAATGAGTTTGATATAAATATTTCATTTATAATGCTAGTAATTTTATAAATTTAAAATTATTTTTCTCAAATTTCAAAGTGAATGGTAAAAATACATAGTCTTAAGGGTCAACCTAGTTAGTTGAGTTCCCGTTGTTAAAAAACCTTTTCTATGAAAAGGTCACTTGTTTAATTATCTTGAAGTTATTGGAGTAAGACTTCATGGCCGAGCTTATAGGTTGTGATCCTTTCAAGTAGATATGCCTGGTACAAATTGATACATATTTTATATGTTTTATAATGTTGATAATATAATTATGTTGAAGTGGAAGATCATGAAGAATTGTCCATGTTCTCTTGACGGTTTCAGTGAACTCGTTGTTTTTCTACAAACAACAAATGGATCATGGATTCAAATTCAGCTGCCATAGTTAACCCTGAGATTAGATCAGCTAAATCAATAAATTGAGTTGTCACAACTAGCCATGAGACAAAGGATCATTACATCAGCTCAATTAATCAAAGTATCAGTCACATTAGGGATTCAGGGCACTAAGCTAGGATTTTGGATAACATATCCTACTTTCTTTTACCAACTCGATACTGCTAGTGGTTTTTCCGACTCGAGAAGGAATCAAAAACTTAGACTTGGAGTAAATTTTATTAAATCTCAATACCACTTATGTGGGTAGTCTAGTATTGAGCATATTTTGTTTTTTTCAAAGAGAAATTCGACAATTTTTACGGGTGGATGAGGGACTGTTCTTTTAGGGCTTCATCAAGGTTCATCCGTTATTTTCATTGAGGATATTTAGTGAGTGGACTCATTCAAAAATGAAAAGCAAATAAATAGTAAATGTTAAAAATGGCAAGGAAATCTCATATTTTGTGGAAACAAATCATTTGGGCCAAGTCAAAATTGCCTCAGCAAATACAACAGGGAAGTGGATTTGGGTAAATGCAAAACAATATCAGGGCATTTTCAAGCAGGGACTTGCCCACTTTAAATAGGAACAAAGAAGAAGAAAAAAGTCCTAGAGAAACTAGTAGACATATAATAAAAGTAAACAAAATCTTTGAAATGAAAATTTCATCCATGGAACAATGCCTCCCTAAAGATAACATCAAACAACTTCGAAAAAGCTACAAATTAGAGGAATAATTTTGAAGAGAAACGTCTTCCCTCCTCCATGATGGCACAAGTGTTGAAGATATAGTTGATGGTTTGATATTGAAGTCAAAATCCTTCATGGAACCTTGAGCCAAAGAGGTCTCTCCTCTAGTATGTCTAAAAATATCCTATGAAAAGTCATAACATTTGGCTTACAAAGTATGGCCCGCCATGATCATATTAATAAATGAAAACCACTAAGCTAATGTGATAATGTATTCAGAATTTCCTTGCAAAAAAATTTAACTTCTTGGTTGCCCCTTTTTTGTAAGGAAAGTAGATTTCCTTACTGTCTCCATCATATTATGGCCCAACACTAGCTAACCAACACGACAACCCATTCACAATAAATGTCATCGATGATAATGTCGAAATGCAGAATTGAATTTGTTAGTTACCCCTTGTTGTCTATATCTCTTAGCAAAGAAGAGGAGTCTAACCTACTCTTCCTTGGAAAAGAACAATTGTCATTGTCCTTTCCACCTACTAGAATGAACCTTGAAACCTTTAGCATCTTCATGACATCCAAATATAAGACTGAATCCACCTCCTTTGATCACATTTCATTGGATAACTCATCCTCATTCCACCATTTTGATCAACTATCAAAGCCTAGAAATCGTTGGCCCTCGCAAAAAAACCTTTTCAAAGATTCACATATGGTTTGGAACGTTGCAAAAAAGTACTATTAACGTATAATATTCTCCCTCATGTGGTTCATTGAACTCATAACATCCTTTCAAGTGGTGAGATAAACAACCATTACTGCGTTCACAATTTAGACTACCCTTTTCTTTCTATTACTAAATAGTCAATAGTACTTCATGCATATTTTAGTAGATATCCCCTAGTTTTACCAAATACTTATTTTAATACCTCCAAAACCTCTAACCCTTTACCCAAAATCCCCACCCTTTACAACAACATTGCTTCATGAAAGGCATTTTACGTTGCTACATAATTTTTTCTTTGTATATGAGAAAGAAACTAAATGTTACTTCTCCCTTATCCAAGATAATGCTCTTGATTACAAATTGAACAATGTATCATGATATTTCCTTTCTCTCTTCATGTGAACTTTCTCAAGTAGCATCTAAATACCTTGTGAGATAAAAGTCAATGTATGTATTGTATTTGGTATTGCGTCAATTATTCATTTTTAATGTCTTAATAATGTGTTAATTTCCTTCCAATGCATGGTCAGTCTTGAACTATAATTTTGACATGGAAAATCCCAATTTTGCAATTCTGGGAATCAGAGGCACATTACAGGGACAATGCGTATCCATCTTGGTGGATAGTGGGGCAACCCAAAATTTTATTGATGCACAATTTGTGGAGTGTATAGGCATTCATAGATTGGTATATATCCTGAACAACTTGGGCAAGAGAGGATGCCCATGCTTCACCGCAGTTGTATTCTTGGTTGGTGGTTCGATATGTTGAGGATATGGTTGATGGGAAAAATGTTGAGGATATGGTTGATGGTTCGATATTGAAGTCAAAATCCTTAACCCTTTAGCCAAATAGGTGTCTCCTCAAGTATCACCAATAATATCCTATGAAGATTCATAAAATTTGACTTGGAATTATGGCCCACCATGATCATCTAATAATTAATTGAAATAGCACTAGACCCCAATCTAGGGACTGGGTGGATCATATTGTGAGACTATGCTAGTGGCAACCCTAAAAAATGACTTGAAAACCCCTTGATTTTCTACCTTGATGGAATTCATATCCCAAATTTCTTGTTGGATACGCAAGTCCTAGAAAACGTGACAAGGAAGATGAGAGGGAGTTGACAAGGACATTAG
>APFE031523377.1:0-12552 GCA_000404065.3 Pinus taeda | reverse complement strand
TTCGTCTGTGACTAATCTCATGGTAGGGAGGAAACCACATTTATTTCTATAAGGTGGAGAAAATTTTTGTGCTAACTCGCAAGTCTTCATATAAGTATTCTATGGCTCAGATGTATAACTTATAACTAGATACAAATAAAATTAGTGTTCTATGAGGATAACTGAAAGGAAATTGTAAGTGTAGATATTTATTATATAAATTTGTAGAAAATGAATCTTCTTTTATGATTGTTATTAATGCTCTATGAAATAAATTAAACTCACATTTTGTATGATGACAAACCAAATAAAGGATCTTGATAATGACTCCAGTAGGAATTAAGCTATCTTGACTGATAATGAAATAGAAAAGCAAAAAGGATAGTAGAATAGCAGGAAAACTTAATGAGGAAGACCAGTAGGGAAACTTGCTCAGTCTTTTGGCATAACATGGTAGCGGCTCAACTAGAAGACAGTCCCAAAGTCTAGAATGTTAGACGGAGGGTGTGGTTGGGTATAAACCTCAGAAAAATAAATAATGTAGGCAGCATGTACTATATGCTAGAAGAAAATACATAATAACATAGCCTATTAAAAATATAATTCACATTCTGTTAAACCCATAAATTCAAGAGGAACAAGTCTACGATACTGTAAAGAATAAGACAATTGCAGAAAGTAACAAATAGTAATAAGAACGACATTAATAATCTTAGCAAATGATAATCAATCGAATTCTCAGTTTCAACTCCGGTAATGATTGACGTGGTAGCACCATTCAAAATATAGAAACTACTACAACCATTAAAAAATTAGTATTGTAGTACTATTAACCATATAGAGTCACCCTAATTGTGTTGAAGCCATAACGCCTGATTCTGGAACAACTGTATTAAAAAAAAGGGGTTTTGACCTGAGTTAATTTTACTTCTAAGACCTTAACTAGCTGAGAAGAAGCAAAACTTAAGGAAATTACATTACAGACCGAAAATTAATAACTGATTCTAATAGATGCATTAATGGAGACCAAAAACTAGAATAGCCTCTCAAGCTCAAGTGGTGATTATGACCATTTACACTTTTAAGGAAACAAGACAAGCAAACCCTGACTCTTCATGTCACCATAAGTCTATGAAATAACTGGAAAACACAAAGAGATATAATCTTGAGCATGACTGCTAGAAATTCGTTGTCCATAATTAAAACGATAGGTGGAACACCTACATAGACCTGAAAGCATTTAAAAAAGGAGGGTTGTTTAACTATAGGTAACATATCATAACCATTCCATCAATTTCGTAGATAATACCAAGCCATAATGGAGTCTTGGGTAACCTAGTGAGGGTTAACAATCAATACCTAATTTTGACCTCTTTTTGCTGGATCCATTTCCCACAAAAATTGGAACTAAGCCACTTTTTCTGGCTACATATCAGTATCAGAACCCCATGTAAAAAAAATGAAAGCTGGAAACTTAGCACAAAAACATTATTAGGTTCGTTAGCAAACCTTACATCGCCATTATGGAAAACAGTGGTAACATTTTGTAGGGAAGGGTGCAGAGGTCACCTTGCCAAACATCTGGAACCTGCAAGGTAGAATTTGTATGGAAACCCTACAGAAAACAACGCGAATGAACCTCGACCGTCATGGATTGGGTGGGTAGTTACCATGACCAAGCTCAAGAAAACATTCACCATCGAATGGACAACATCCACATCCTGGACCATTGAATGAGATCCAACTCCCAAGATAGAGACAGGTGTAAGGATTAGAAAAGTTCTCCATAAGTTTCCAGTGCATGAATTCACTGTGGGGTAATGTCTATAATGATATGATAAAAATTTGTTTTACTTCATTGAATCCAAAACCATCAAGGTAAGTTAATAGGTTATGGTAATCATTTTATGGAAAGATAAACACTTGTTGCTTTTCCTCTTCAAGGGAAACCTCCCAATGAACTAATGCTCCAATACAATCACTATACTTAACAAATTTAATAAGGAGGACTCAAATATTATTCATTTATAAAACCTAAATTTTAACCACTATTGGTGCCTATGCTAATGAATAGGCCATATTACATTTATCACATTAAAACTACCTAGTATGAATTATTTAATAATAACTAAAATAACAAAATTTGTATACATTACATTAAATGACCACCATACTTATAATATTATTAACCATTATGGACCCCATTACATCACTAGGGGGGATCTCACCATTTCATTCCCTTTGAAACACATTGCTCTCAAATTTTATATCTATGATATATCTTCATAAGCCAACTTCCTGTGTATGGTCATTTCCCCCAACCCTAAGAGTGAATTAGTCATTATATCACTAGGGGGATCCGACCATTTCATCCCCTTTGAAACAAATTGCTCTCAAATTTTATATCTATGATGTATCTCCATAAGCCAACTTCCTATGTATGGGCATTGCCCCCAACCCTAAGAGTGAAGTAGTCCAAGAAGTGTGTCCATAAACATATCGTCCATAAACCAAGGTCCCATGTACAAGCACTACACTCAACACTAAGAATGAATTCATCCAAGCAATTCATCCAAAAATCCAACTATCAAGTATAAAATGTTTCCTTTAATGTTGACAATGAAGTCATCCAAGAAAGGATTACATAATCTTACATCCTAGGTACCAGTGTGCATGTTGGGTCCCGACTAATCACACATGAAATTGATGAATAGAGATGAGGATTTTGTTAAATATTATCACCATGGTCATAGGGATCCAAACATCTTTCCACCAAGATACTATGTCATCCATAACCAAAATATCATCGACATAGATACAAAAGGTTAGTTAATGATATGGAGTTATGTACTCTATGGTATGTACAAGTATTATTACACCAGAATGTCATGACTAATCATCAACGAAATTATTTTACCAAAGTCCCTTAAGATTGTATAAAAACATAGCAGGAAGAATTAAAGTGGAACTTCAAAGTTTAATTTAATTTACCTTGACTAGCTTACATGTGACTAGGTTAGGTAGGAGGTGCCATCTAAGATCCTGATAGAAATATCAATAGATTTTACCGAACAACTATCCCTTTCGCGAGGTTTCTCGATTGAGGCCCTAAATTTCATTGAGGCCTGCTCACATTGTTTAGAAGAACATAATATGCCATCCTCAAAATGCTCCACCTCCTCAATTTAAAAAATAATATTAGCGGAAGGAAAAATTACTTTGAATCCTAACACACCAATAGGATTTTTTCTAGTTGTTTTATCAAGAAATATAATTCTATTAATGAAACAAGATGATTATGTAATCAACAAATGTTAACACTCAAAATAGTTTTGTGAAATTTTCTATCACCTAGGGAGAACATATAGACGAAGGAGATACTAAAGATGAGGCTCCCATAATAGGTACAGCTTAACCTCCACCCATCAATATCCCATTCTAGTAGTTTGAGTTAATTTGATTTTCCCTCTTTAATGCATCCATCACTACAACACATGAAATCTGGAAGCCTAATATTTTCGTATATTGAAAAGGCTTGGTTGATCCAATCCCTATACTCTAGTACTTCTGACATGGATACGTTGTCAATATATTGTGTGTAAGCTTAAGACAATTTGTGGTCCCATTTTTATATTCATGAGTTAAATATTCCCATCCATTCTCTACTTTATTTTGTATAAACATAACAAGGGGACATGAAAACTTAACTTACTAGTGACGTGACTTCTAAATAGTCCACAACATCATAAGATGATCCATAGAAACATCACTAAAAGTCAACCCATATTAAATAGTTATCAATTTAATAATTAACTATATAATTTAATATATGTTATTTTCTAAATAAAACAAGGTGATAATAAATTTGTTAACAATAACAAAAAATATTATATAATAGAATATGTTTATGTGTTTTCTTTGTTAGCAAAAACAAAGTTGATCATATTTCTATTCGATTTGAAAAAAATAGAAATAGTAGATACTTATAGCATTCAGAAGGAATTAAGGTCATTATATTCTCATTACAAATTTCTATCTCAATATTTAAAATTTGAGCAAAAAAAATTAAGAAGCTCATAACCCTCTATAAAATTGATTGTAAACATCTAGTATTTTAAATATTTATAACTAAATTATACCATGATAAAAGTAAAAATTAATTCCAATAAGGAAATGATGTACTCTATCATCACCTAGAATAGAGTACTCTCGCAAAGGTCTATGTAGATATGACATTCTATTCACTGAAGATTGATTATTGAAAAAAATATTTGGAGTTCTAATCTTCACCTAGCCATAGACCTTATTGCTCTAGATATTTCAAAAACAAGTGACGCATGAGCCATCAATCCATTACTAAGTTGTCACTTCTTAGCCTTGTCCTCAATTACACAAGCAAAAGTGATGCCATCTTCTCCGTCTTCTCCCTCCTTATATAGAATACATCGATGGTAAGGAACCCAACCCCTATGGTCCACCCATCATTATAAATTATTCCTTTATCTTAACATTTTCAATTCACATAAACTTACATTATATATTATTCTTCCTTTATCTTCAATTTTGTAATAGTCAATATAATAATTAATTATTAAAACTTATGCTTGTTACAAATTTCAAATTTATGAATGGAATGCCAAGAAAAGGTATCATGTAGATATTGAACATTGCATGTCTTAAGCCAATATAGAATTTTCATAGCTTTAAAAATTGCACCACTAAAAGCTACACCAATGCTCGTTTTGCACATACCAAACAAGATTTTAGAAGGAGACCAAAATGCGAGATGGACACCACAAGCATAGAACTTTAATTTGAAAATCCCAAAACCCCAACTTTCGCATTCAATAAGAAAATGATAGATAAGAAATTTAGGTGAAAATGTTGAAAAGCATAATCACTTGGTTCTTTCTAATATAACTTTTCTTGATGACTGAAAATACTGTATTTCTTTGTAGAAAAGTATGAGCTTTGAAATGTTTTATGATAATTGCATATTCTTGGGGCTTGGTTTTCAAGGCAAAGTCCAACATTCACTCTAAACTAACTATGATCATCAATAAACACTTGGTGAATTCTAATAATCAACCAGTGAACCAACCACACTAGAATTTGAAACCGAACAGGTCAAAATGAAAAGTAAGTATGTTAACAAAAGAAGAACTTGAATTTGGTTACTCATGCCTACTAGGGAGATATTTCCATTAAAGGAAATCATAACACAAGCAACAATACAATAAAATATAAGTTAACTGAATGATGACGTTAGCAAAGATATAAGTGAAGGACTGGGAAATTTATGATGATTATGGGAATGATAGATCACGATGACAACATGATGATGTTGTTGGAGAGGGACATATCATTGTGGAGGGATGAATTTAGTTTCTAAAAGGGTCTCAACACAATCTACCCATTTTGATGGGTTGTTTATCTCAAATATAGTGAGTTTGGTTAAATTCAGCTTATCAGGTTAATAAGGGTAGGAGAGGGAGGCAAAATAGGGATGGGAAGCTTAACATTCCTCCACAAGGAAAATATATGCTTGCATGTAAAGGTAAAGGAAATGCTAGGGGGGTAATTTGATGCAAATAAAGGGTGAATTATGCCTCCATGAATGCACATCATGAGGCTGTGTTTAGGATTCACCATTTTGAAGCTGTGAAAAGACTAGAGTGTAAGCACAAGAGAGAAGCTAAACACATTGTGAGTTGAGAAGAACGCCAAGAAGGCCCTTTTTGGTTCTTCCTCTTTTATATTAGAGACACAATATTTAAGAGTGTTTGTAAGGTAGCAGTAAAGATGAGATGGATTGTCAAGCATATGCTAGCAAGGGTGTTGTTGGACTGCCACAGTGGAAAAAATGATCTAATGGATAAAATGAATGCCTGCTTCCAAAGAAAATTTCAATGTTGAGGAGTAACTTGGGAGGGGTAGCTGATGGTTCTCTAAGCTATGCCAAGTGCTTGCAATGGATTAAAGATCAACTTTTGCTGCAAAGTCTCATGACGAATATGATTATGCAATAAATGCACATGAAAAATTGGAAGTCAAAGTCTAGGAATCATTACAAAGAAGCAGTTCAAACAATCACCACTAAGTTTTGAATGGGATATAAAATTTGATTTTCTCAAAATTGAATGAAGTTGGAACCACTCTAAAACAACCCAAAACAATTAATGTTAATATTAAAAAATTTAGTAAAATTTGACATTATCCTTAACTTTCCTTTTTAGAAAGGATAGATAAGGAGAATGCCAAATTTTACTTTAACTTTAAAAATTGAATGTTACCATTAATTACTAGGGTTAGATTTTGCAGGGCCCTAGCATTAAGATACTTTTTTTCCTTTAGTATTTTTTATTAAAAAATTAATATTTTGTGGTCATTAACTATGTTGCACTACATTCTTGAGAACTGGTCAATTTAGTAGAGAACTAGTCACTTTGGTGTTTTAAGGTTGGTTTAGTACAAGACCAAGATTAGCCAATCTCAACCACCAAAATAGACTAGTACAACTCTAAAACCATTGGGACCAACCAATTCCACTAGTTCTAGGCAAGTGCCAACAAGAGTGTGCCCTTATCATCTTCCTCTCAAGTCGTTTTTTTGGATCCTTTCAGGAATGGTGATTTGGAGAGTGCCATAAATTGTGGGATTGTTGCAGCACCTAAGATCATAAGTAGTCAAGCCTTGACAAACACAAATTTGAAAGGAACTAGTAAAAACATCCCAAAACATATTTAGTGAGGACATGCATGCAAGGAACTATTACAGACCACCCAATATACTTAATGATGACATGCATGACCAAAAACCATCATAAACAATTATCCACCATCAAAACCCCTGCCCAAAACATTGAAGTGTTGTGAAAAACAAATTTTTGGTAGGATATTAAAGCTACCAACAATCATTCCCTCTCCAATTTCATAAGAAGTTCCTACTCAAGCTACCTTCTCCAATACGGTTATAGTAAGTTCTTGAAACTGTGTGAGCTACAAGAAATTAAAACTTCCTTGGAATCTTTTCCAATATTAAGGAACTTGACTTCTCTACATGCCCCAACTATTTTTGGTTGATTGACTAGTTAACTAGATGATCACTAAGTTTGACTGAAGTCCCACTGCTTAAATGACCTTCCACTAATTCCTCCAAAAGTTAGAACTAGTTTAACTGACAACAACCTGAGATAATTGACCTTTATTGCCACAAATTAGCAATCGCATATGCAAAACTAAACTCTAACTCCAACTCAAATTTACTAAGTAAACTAGTTGACACAAGCCATGTCACACAAGTTAACATCATCAAAGTTGTATTTTGATGTGGAAGTTCAATTTTTTTCAATTTGATCAAGGAAAAATCAAATTGAGAATTTCTTGCTTCATTTTTCAACACATAGTTCAGTGGAATGTATTATTTTCACTATGAACTTGGCATAGTTCACATGTTAAGTTCATAAGGTTTTGGGCTGATGTGGTTCTATGTGTTGTGTATATAAAGAATAGGATTCCATCTCTTGCTGTTAGAAACAAGACTCCCTATGAAATGCGGTATGACCACATTCCTTCGATGAGGCATCTCAACGTTTTTGGTTCCTCCTATTGTGCCCTCATACCTAAGGAATAAATAAAAAGAATCAGTCCAAGGAGTCACAAATGTATCTTCTTTGGGTACTCATACCTCCAAAGCATACCATCTCTATGATGAAGTGAATAAGAAGTTTATAATATCCAGAGATGTGATATTTCTTTAGTCTTCCAAGATTGACAATGTTGTTGAGTGGCAGCTTAATTGTCTGGATAGGTTCGAACATGCAAAGTATTTTCAAGAGTTTGATAGTGAGATTTCACATGTCCTTCTCTTAGCTCTATACTTTCTATTAAAATCCTTGAAGAAATCAAGTTGAAGGAAATTCCTTCCTCTACGTTGTTAGGAAAGAGCTAAGAGACTACTGGCAGCTGGTAGCAAAATCTGATAAGTAGTGAGGATACATGCAAGATACAAAGCAAGGATTAATGAAAAGGATTGTACTGACTATATAAATATCATCAAGCATCTCTCATCCCACTTAGGATTCCTTGAATCATGCGTGGTTAGTCATAAGACCGTGTTGGTCACAACCTCCATAGCTTAAATAAACAAGTGGTAATACTCTTCATCTTCTAAGCTATTTAATAAACAAGTGAAAGGGAGAAAGGAATGTAGAGGAAACACAGGGAATGAATTGCAATTCTTGGAACCATGCATGTCATTAAAGACAGAATGATATGACAATGATAAGAAAAATTTTAAGCTACAGTAAGAGGTGTCTTTCAGAAGATGTGCTTTGTTTTCCATACCTATCCTCAAAAGAGTTATGCATTAGATGGAGTCTTCATGCAGTCCTAATATTCTATCATACCTTGGGTTCCTTCATCTACTTATCTTTCTCCTTAGTTCCTTGATAGTCATTTATCATGTCATCCTTCTTCGTGTCCCCTGAGAGACATAATTTTGTAGTTTTAGTGGGCAGTGACTATTGTGAGATGATGCCCTGGAAGGACACATTGACACAGTTTTAGGATGCAAGGCACTGATATGGGATGAGGCCCTACGAGGAAACATCTACACAATTTCAAGATGCAATGTAGACTGGGTAGTTAAGGGACAAAACTGCACAGTTTCGGGAGACAGTGTGTTTCGGTTGGGGGAAGGACATTGGAGGAAACCCCTGTGTAGTTTTGAATGCTAAAGGAGGTTGGGATTTCTGTGCATTTCACAGTTTCAATAGGTAAGGGAAAAGATTGAGGGTTACATGTGTGAAGTGTGCAATTCAGGAAAGTTGGATGAGGCTAGGTTTCTAAGGATACTCTGTAATTTGGTTGTGTGGGATCAGTGGAGTTGATGTGAACAATGATAAAACTTGACTATGATCACACACTTGAAAACTTAGCGATACAACATAGACCATCTAGAGCATATAACACATACTTCGCTTAATGAAACAACCTTTGTGGTAGCTTATTGCAAGTGCGGCTCTAATGATAGACTTTGGGAGGATAAAGGTGACACTTATGGAAGAGTGTGTGAAATGAGTGTAAAACATGTCTATGTGGTGAGGAAAACCCATTCCCATAAAGATTTCCCCTTGAAGCAAAATAAACCTCCCTTTGCATGACAATCGATAACCGTCATGCCTAAAGATGACACATTCTATGTAAAGAAAAAAGCATGAATGACTCTTAAGATCGAAAAGGGGAGATTTAGATCATCAACTTGCAAATAAGTGACTAAGGAAAGATCAATCACAATATCCATAGTAGGCTTCGAAATTTAAGTGCAAGCCAAAATTTTGGAGGGTGTTGCAGTTGTTGTAATAGAGCTTTCACCTTCTAACTAGCTTCTTTTTCAGCCAGTGTCTTGAATTCTAGGAACTTGGAGAATGTCTCGTTTTTCTTCCACGTGAAGAAGATCCAACACTTCTGTGAGAAGTCATCGATAAAAATTAAAAAATATTTGTTTCTGACAGTGTAGGTTGTCGAGAAAGGCCCACAAACATCATAGTGGATCCTTTCTAAGACTGGAGGTGCTTTCTTGTCCTGGTCATGGAATGTGGATTTTATGTACTTCTGCAACATAAATCCTTTGCATACATCCTACTTCTTAAGTGTTGCTTGATGGAGTTCGGTGGTTATTTGTTGTATAATATGCGAGGTATCATGATGCAAATGACCAAGTATTTTGTGCCAAAGTTCATCGACATCGTGACCTGTGCTTTCTCCGCTTTAGTACTTAATGCAACACAATCTTCCACATCTAGCTTATACATGGTCTTCACACAAACCCCGATCTACTTCAACTATCTTGTGGATATGTGTCTAATGAATGGTTTTCCTCTGTTGAATATCACTTCACAACCATGGTAAGCCAACCACTTCGTGAATTCTAGTAGATGGATCCCTAATCCTTTACCTTTACCTTTTTTACTGGTGCCTCGTATTGAAAATTTAAAGACAAAACAATTCTCTTCTCTTAAATTTTTTTCATAAATTCCCCCTCCATGTAGCAGTGCCAAATGCAACGATAAACAAGTTGTCTCTAATCGTATCAGCAAATATGAAATGGACAGAAGAGGAATTGATGTCTGAGAAATCTTGTTAGTAAAAGTTGTCATGTTCTTCTTAGTCGACTACACCCACAAAATAAGGAGCCCACCAAATCGTTGTATATATATAAGATAACGTGAATGGTAAGTAAAATAAAAACATCGGTATAGGCGCAAGACAATAGTTCCCTGCATGCTGGTGGACATGAGGCACATTGTTAGAGTCAATTGTGGAGTTGTTAGATAATATTGTCTTAAATTGATATGTTTGTGTCTTAATTGTTAATTGTATTAAATACATTTCATCTGAAGTGGCCATTGTCTTAGATATAAAGTTTTGTCTTAAAATATTTTTGTCTCTAAATATTATTGTCTTAAATTGTTTTTGCCTTTAAATAATTTTGTCTTAAATTGATTTTGTCTTAAATATAAAATTGTCTTTAAATGTTTGTCTCAAACTACTTTTGTCTTAAATATAAAGTTTTGTCTCAAAATATTTTCGTCTCAAATTATTTTTTTCTTAAACTATTTTTGTCTTAAATATAAAGTTTTGTCTTAAATTTTTTTTGTCTCACACTGTTTTTGTTTTGAAGATTATATTTAAGACAATTCAATTGATATTAAATTTTAACGTAAAATAGCTAAAATAAAAAGTGATTTTTTGAGACAAAATATTTCTTTTGTCTTCAAAAAATGTCTTAAAAGTGCCCTTGGTGTAGTAGTGTTCCCCTATGTCTATATAAACTTAAGAGGTAAGTGATCAATGTGGATGACTACCTACTTCCTCTGAATGTATTGCTTCCATTGTTAGTAAGCCTACACGATGAAATAAGTATTTTCTCATAGGTGGATTACTTCCGAATTGTATCGGAAAGAGTCTCACTATGATAGACCACTCGATTCCTATGTTGGGCGACGACTGCACCAATAACATAATCTGATGCATATGTCTCAATTTGAAATGCCTATTATAGGTCTCGTAGTGTCAGTACCAGTGCAGAGTAGAGGCACTACTTCAACACAACAAACACCCTCCCTTGGGACTCAGACCAAGAAAACTTTTCTTTTGCCTTGCCCTTGGTAATTTGACTAAGGAAAAATCCTAACATGAAGCTCCGATAGAAATTTTCAAGGCCTAAAAATTTGTGAAACTTCAGTAGAGTGGTCAGGGTTGGCCAATCCCAAATGACTTGGATCTTGGTCGGGTCTACATGCACACCACACTCATCCATGATGTAACCCGAGTATTGGACCTCGCTCATGTCAAAGGTACATTTCTCCATGTTGGCACACAATTTATGCTACAGAAGGGTTTGAAGGACCTGCCGAATGTGTTGCAAGTGTTCTTTCCAACTCTTGCTAAAGATGAGGATGTCATCCAGATAAACTACCATGAACAAGTTTGTGAAGGGCTGCAAGATATCATCTGTTAGCCTCATAAAAGTAGCAGGGGCATTTGTAAACCCAGAGGGCATAACCAACCATTCAAAAGGCCTTCCTTGGATTTATAGGTGGCCTTCCATACATTAGTGAGGTCTATTACAACCTGGTGATAACCAGACTATAGATCAATCTTGCTGAAATACTTAGCCCCCTTGAGCTAGTCCGACATGTCATCAATCTATGGGATTGGATACCTATTCTTGACATTGATTTTTTTTAGTGTCCAATAATATTTCAGAGCCTCCAGGTCCCAACGTTATTCTATGTAAGTACAATTGGGCTCCCACAAGGTAAGGAACTTGGTCTGATTTCACCTCTTTGTAGCAACTCTTGGATTTGTGATCCATACTTAAACAAGAACGCAACAAATTACAGAGATAACCATAAACAAAAAGATGTAGTGGAAATAATACTTCATTTCATTAATGGAAAATACTGAAATATGCTTACAACCAAAAATGGAAATAAACCAGCTAGGGCGATGGTAGCTTATCTCTAAGAAAAGATGTGTGGCTACATGCCTCTGAACTATCTTACAATGAGGCTCGAAGGCCCATTTACTATTGAGAAACAATGGAAAACCCTTCACATTCCAAAACCTGACCCTAGAAGATGAAACGCCAAATTGTGGGCTCCGTTTCTGGGTAAGTTGGTACATCAACTTCCCGGGGTCGCAAATTGGTCGTATTATCTCCGTTTGACGCGCATGATAGCCCATTGGAAAGATCTCTCCGAGGACTATGACGGAAAAGATGATTCTTAAACAAAAAAATTGTTGGTGGTAGATTTCCCAAAAAACATCATTTAGGGCAAGACTTGATGTACTTTCCAACATCCTATCGAAGATTCGGCCAATAGAAATACTTCTGCAGTACTGCCACCGTTTTTTCGACCCCAAAATTGCCAACAGCCCGACTATAGTGTGCTTCCCTCATCATCTTGGCACGCTCGCTTGAGGGAACACAAAGGTAACCCAGGTAGCATAAGAGGCTGTCCTGGAGGTGAAAATCTGGAACATGCTGACCCTCCAAGACGTTATG
>APFE031523373.1:0-10343 GCA_000404065.3 Pinus taeda | reverse complement strand
TTCCTTGAGACTCTTCTATCTAGATAAAGACCTCCTCCAAACCAAGCCAACCTATCCTTCTTCGATCCAACCTTCGACCTATAAGCAGCAACACTTTAACCCTGACAACTTCGACTTGGCAGCTTCTGACATTAGCAACAACTTCGACCTTGACTAGGAGACTTTGATCTCCTAAACCAAACCACACGGGAGAGAGAGAGGCACCAAAATTTAGATTTTCTTCTTCCCTTCCACCTTGATCAAACTCGCACTCATTTTGGACCCTTCCTTCAACTTCACACTTCTTCCCATCTTCCAGCTTCTAGCTTCCAAAGATCAAACTATGCTTGAGAGAGTGAGATGCTCAAATGAAGTCAAATTTCCTTGTATATATAGACTTCTAATGAGGTCGAAGAATAGGCTCTAAAGAAAAGTTTTTTGTAAGTTGATATAGTAGTTCAGAACAGGTGGAAGAACACAAAGTTGTAGTAGTAAAAGTTTCTCTACTTTCTGAGTTTTTTGAGACTTTATATGTGACACAGAGATGCAAGGTCATGAGATATGATTTCTAGAAAATGTTTGATGGTTTTTTCTCTTATAAAAAAATGTAAGATCGTTTTTTTCTCTTATAAAAAAGATGAATATTTAGAACAATCTAGAAAATCTGCTCTAAAGAAAAGTTTTTTGTAAGTTGATATAGTATTTCAGAACAGTTGGAAGAACACAGAGTTGTAGTAGTAAAAGTTTCTTTACTTTCTGAGTTTCTTTGAGACTTTATATGTGACACAGAGATGCAAGGTCATGAGATATGATTTCTAGAAAATGTTTGATGTTTTTTTCTCTTATAAAAAAAAGTAAGATCATTTTGTTCTCTTATAAAAAAAAGGAAGTTGTAGACAATCCATCGTAAATCAAGTCGTCAATATAATCACTCTCTACAGGCTGTTACAATTTTTGAGACTGAACTCAGAATCCCCTGTTGCAATTTTTGGGACAAAACTCAGAATCCCCTTTGTTATGTTTTACACTTCTAATTCACCATAATATTAAAATATCTCTTCCAATTTGAGACTGGGTATTGGCTATATATGGTATAGTTTCTGCCTTTGGCATTTGTTCATGCATCTGTCACGATTTGGAATTTTCTCTGGAAATAGGCTTTAAATATTTCATGAGCGACTCCTCACTTTATTGCATTCATCTTGGGAATTGGATCACATTATGATGAAGAGGTTGACATAATTGTTGAACCCACGTAGATCCATTCAAATTAAGACACAAATTATTGAAGTCACAATGGTAGTATGGATACTAATTTAAAATTTAGGGAGGAGATTATTTTATGAATTGATTGCTCCAACGGTAGCCGACTAGCCGAAGACTCCAATGGAGGCTTCTTAAATGTTATTATATGTCCATAAAATAAATTTATTGTATGCTAACCATATAGATAATGCATGAAGTACCAACGAAGCTCTGTATTGTTTTTGCACCAAGTTGCGAGTATCACAACCTTCAATGATCTCTCTTGAAGACATAGCCAGTTAGGAAAGTATGTTGAAGGTTTCGAAGGCCAAACATATCAATAAAATTAAGTGAAATATATGTGATATCCAATGAAATATCTTCGCTCTTTGACTTTGGATATTGGTCCTATGTCGGAGAAGACTCCTTTAAGACCTTTTTGAGACCCTTTCAACACAAGGAGGTATGGACTAATTATCCAGTTGCAAGTTTTGATGGGGCATATACTTATAGGGCCTGTGGCAGTGGGGCTTTTTTAGTCCTTTCAAGACAAGGAAGTATGGACTAATCATCTAGTTGTATGTTTTTATGGGGGCATACACTTATAGGGCTTGTGGCGGTGGGGCTTTTTTTTAGTTCTAAAGACATGTAGCTATTTTTATTTCTGGTGGAATGGTGACTTTGGGTCTAACAATAAAGCGGAGCTTATAGCTCTTTGGGGCTCTTCTATCTTCTCATTGGCTAGCAAAAAAGAACTTATATGTTTTTGGTGACTCAAAGATGATTTTAAATAGGGTACAACAAAAGTCTTCTTTTGGACCACCTTCCCTCACATTTTGGATGAAATGTATCAGAAATTTGTTGAATTCTTGTAAAGAACAGAATCAAGAGGCAGATCGGTTATCAAATATGGGATGCTACTGCTTGCCTGGAAAGCTCTTCTACCAAGCCCACAAAAACGGTAGTATCTACAGCTCGGGAGTATCCATTTCTAATGGTCTGTACAGGACTGTTCTCTGCAATCTGGCTGTTTTTTTTGTAATTGTCTGTACCTGTCATGTCTTTTTCATATCTTCAAGATGAATATTTAGAGCAGTCAAGAATATCTCTAGTCAAGAATATCTCTTGTGAAGAATAGGCTCTAAAGAAAATTTTTCTGTAAGTTGATATAGTATTTCAGAACAGTTGGAAGAACACAGAGTTGTAGTAGTAAAAGTTTCTTTACTTTGTGAGTTTTTTTGATACTTTATATGTGACACAGAGATGCAAGGTCATGAGATATGGTTTCTAGAAAATGTTTGATGTTTTTTTTCTCTTATAAAAATAGGTAAGATCGTTTTTAGATTTTCCCACTCCCATGTCACAATTGTTTTTCAATTTATGGCTTATAGCGTTTCCTTTGCAACATCTGGTGCAAATGCTAGTAATAGCATTGTTAGTAGAAAGCTATGAGAAATATGTATGTGTTTAAAAATAAAAAATGTTAAAATGTTTTACTACAATTATGACATTATCAATTAACTTATTTTTTCCAAATATTTTATTTATAAATTATATAAACTATTTTTTTTATATTCATAACCACAAAAAGTATTTACACATACAACTTTTAATTAAAATGAAATATTTACTTGAAAATTTAACTTTTTCCACATATAAATAAAATACAAAACAAACCCAAAAAAACATTATTTATGTTAATACAAATTACGAGATAAAACATTAAATTAAATATATTTTGATATTAAAAAATATTTAAAAAATAAATAAAATAGACTCATAGCTTCGAGTGAAGGCATATATTAATTTGAAAAAAAAAAAAATTGAAATATCTTTGAGAAAACAATGAATTAAATAAAATTCAAAAGCGTGAGTAATGCGTTCCAAGATGATTCTGGAGGGACTTCACAAATATCTTTGAAAAAGCAATGATTTAATTAAAATTCAAAAGTGTTCTTAAAAGGGTGGTGATGAAAAAGCAATGATTTAATTAAAATTCAAAAGCATTATTAAAAGCGTGAGTGATGCCTTCTAGGATGATTCTAGAGGGACTCTGCGAATTATGAATTATGAATCCGTTGGAGGTCGGTGAAAGAAGCTCTGTATATATAAACATTTATCTTCCTCCTCCTTTCATCATCTGGACTGCACGGATATGTCTGTGATTGCTGGTTTGTTTCTGTTTGGATGGTCTGGGTGAGTCTGAGTCGGTGTAGGTATGTGTCTGAGTCAGAGTCTGAGTCTGGTTGAGTCTCAGTTAGTGCTGTCAATGCTTGATGGAGGAGGAGGATGGAATAGATTACACGCACTTGGATCATATTTTTGCAAGGGAGACGCCTGGATCATTCTTGGAAGGTGCAAACATCTTTCAGACAAAAAACTGTTCAATGGTTGTTGGGTGAGTGAGCTCTCTCAGCTTTTTTGCCCATAGAGATAAATCATATCTCAGTATTAATATAAATGAATGATCTCTCTGCACTAGTGTACTTTCTTTTCATTCTAGCATTTCCTCTGATCTCTGTTCTGTGTTGGTTTTACTCATTATTTTGTCTTATTTCAACTCTTCAGCCATAAAATCCTAATTTATGGAAAAACAGAAGGATAAGGGCATTGTTGTTGCTATACTTCAAACCGTCAAGGGACGAAAAGAGGGACGAAAAGATGGAATCCAGGTATCTATTAATGGATTTGTTTCTAGTGGATGCATTAAGTAGATGAACCCGCGTTTCTTTCACTCACTGTATTGGTTCAACACACATCTATTATCTCTGTTTTTGTCGTTTAGTTCATTAGGATTAAAAACCCATTTAACTGGCATTTCCAACATTGCCTAGAATATAGGCTAAAACCATGGATCGGTAATGGCTAGATTCTCATTAATTGGTTTAAGAGGGCTATGTATGGATGGGGCTCTGGCTCTGGGTTAACGAGCTTGACCCTAGTTTATGTATCTGCCTTGTTTATTAAATTTGTATCATTAATCACTGTAACCCTTGTATCGCTGCCTCTGGCTCTCCCACACTAATTGAATTTATCCCTTGTATCGCTGCCTCTGGCTCTCCCACATTAATTCAATTTATCCTTTATGCCTTGGACATGGTTACCCTGTCGCTGCCTTTAGCTATCTCCTGGATTTATTAAGGAGATTACCCTGCTTATATTTTTCACTGCATTGCTTATTGACTCAACCCACATTTAGAGAATGGTTAAAACCATGCCGTAAACTTAAAATCTATAGATCTCTCACTCTCATCAGGGTTCTCCCTAGCTTCCTGATAAAGGGCTATAAAATCTGCAGATGTGTTGAGATGAATTTACAAATCTTTATTGTATATTATTAATTAGTTGAGGTGGGTAACTCTGTTTCTTTCTAATTTCCTTAACATAGAGTTTAGTGTGCCCAACCTGAGGTGGGTAACTGCATTTCTTGGCAATTTCGTTAGCATAGAGTGTAGTGTGCGAGTGTAGTGCGCGCAACCTGAGGTGGACAACTGTGTTCTTGTTAATTTCCTTAGCGGCGTTGGGAAGCGGCCAATGGATGCCTCAATGCCCTGCTGGTGCAAGAATATTTTGGTAATTTTGTTAGCATAGAGTGTAGTGTGCGCAACCTCAGGTGGGTAACTGTGTTTTTTGGTAATTTCCTTAGCGGTGTTGAGAAGCCGCCAATGGATGCCTCAATGCCCGGCCAGTGCGAACCAAGAAGCAGGGAAGAGAATTATCATCCAGAATATTTGAATATTTTAACCCACTTGAGCATATGCTTATCTTCATCATTTAGCAAGAGCATGTAGGAACCTTCACAATGCAGAGATATAACAAATACCTCATCCATTAGATGTGTTATTAGTCCAGTCAAATCATAATTTTTCAGGTTTCCAAAGCAAATGCAAATTTGTTTTTCTCAACGTAGAAAGAGTGAAATCTTATGATGAAGAGAGCAACCGGAGGCAATGAACAATCAAATATTCCATGTAGGTCACATGAAATGAAATGATCTTTTAGCTTATTTTTTGAGAGTATATTACCAGGTACATATACTCATCGTGTCCCCATGGCATAAGAACGTTATCCAGTCCACATTTTTCGGAGTACACCCTGTATTTTGGGTTGTGAAAATATGGATTTTCCTTTGAAAGCCACACACAACAATATCATAAACTTTGCAGTGGACCCATAACAATGTTTCAGAAAAATATCATGTTGCAAAATGAAGAGAGAAGCTAGATATAGATTACCTTGTGGTGAACAATGGTTTCACTGAAAGCTCATCCAAAAGAGAAGTGTCACCTGTATAAATTCAGATAACATAAGTTTTTTTGTTAGACATTATTAACAACCAATCCAGTTCATTCCCACAAGAATCCAGCATCTGCCAATTATAACTAGAAATATCATGTAGGACTCCTTAGTTAAGCTAAATGCATTCCATTTAATTTTGTATTGGGAAAGCTTAAATAAGCTCTCACCTCCAACTTCCCATTGAGGCTCCCCTCGCATCTAAGCGGTTCGATCATCTCCACTGTGCATCCAACGGTCAAACCTCACGCTCAACACCCGGATTTCAGGGCTCCAATCCTTACCCCTATATATATTTGTCTATGTTTTGGCATCGTAAGTTCAAATAGTTTTCCTTCTTCGGAGGAATCGACAGGAGTTCTCTTTTCTCTCTACAGGATTCGAAAACGGGTGGATCTCAGATATAGGAATAGAAATAACTTTAGTCGTCTCAGAAGAGTTCGATCGAATACTATGGCGGTGAAATTAACCGAAGAGCAGATTTCTGAGTTCAAGTAGGCGTTCAGCCTCTTTGACAAGGATGGCAATGGTAAGTGATTTAATTTATTCGAGCGTTTAGGGTTTGATGTGTTCCTTTACATGCAATTAACTACGCAATGATCAAGATCCATATCTCTGACCATATGCAGTCGGAATGTTGCTGAGACTTGCACATTTTTCACTAATTAAGTACCGCAATTCTTCTCTATTCCTCTTCGATTTTTCTTTAAAACTCTAGTATTTGACTTAGTCCTGTCAATTTGACAAAATAAAGAGATATTTAAGGGAGAAAATAAAGGGATTTCATGCAGAGAGAATAATTCATAGTAACTCATAGTTTCCCAGGGTGTTCGGGTGTTCGAGAGGAGGATGAATAATTCAACAATTATATTAATGCACCCAACTCCTCTCCCAGCGCGATCTGAAGTAACTATTTCAATTCAATTCAGTGAATTCGAACTTTGTACCGCTCTGTACATCAGTTGATTTGAAATATTCAAAATAATATTGATCTCAGATATCCCCGCATGAATTGACTATTTCAGTTCAGCAAATTCAAACTCTGTACCCTCTGTACAACAGTCTATTTGAAATATTGAAAATAATATTGATCTCAGATATCCCCACCGCATGTGATGTGATTTGATTGATAGTCTATCCCTAAACTGATATAAGCTATAAAGTGCTAACTTCTTCCCTATGAAATGCACATGCAGACCATGTCACTATCTCCCCTGTAATTTGTAGGGATTTAGGATTGAAGTTGACGTGTCAATCAAAATTAAAAAAATATCAGAGCAAGCTGGGATCATGGGAGCGACATCTTTAATGAACAAATCCAACTTTTCATTTTCTATTTCTAGTTTATTGTATGCAGCGTGATAGACTATTATATCACACTCAGAACTTTCCCAGTCTGGCAAACGGTGCAGTATGACATGTTAGTTTAGTCAACCAATTGTTGGGTTTTGTGCTTCTGCACAGTTTCCGTCCCTTCACTTTTACTGCATTTGTCATGTCTGCTCAGTTAAAATCCAGAGCTCCCAAACATACAAAACGTGATGCGCCTAATGCCCATATAGCTATATAACAGAATACATGGCTTTGTTGCTTTTAACCATTATTATTATTGAAAAGAATATATTTTAGTTTTCTAATTATATTGTGGATTGTGATTCTAATAAATAAGAAAAGAAATTCCAAATTCATCTATTTAATTCTTACCACTGCACACCATCCTATGCATTAATTATATATTTATATATATTCTCAATGATATATTATCTCTATATTAATTCTACTCTCCCATCTTTATGGAATTTTGTTTTTGTTTCTAACTCATTAATCCCGGATCACTATAAAAGCCTGTATATAATGTGATGTCTCAGCGTCGTCTAGTGTTTTAATCACGGATCACTGTAGAAACCTGCAAGCTATATCCAGGAAGATTCCAAAGGATAGGTAACTGTCGTGAAGCCTAACATAAAACAACTTTTTAATTTTATAGGAGCTTTAGTTGTTATAATTTTTCTTTTACCTTAACTAAAAAATTCACTTCACTATCCAGTTCAGACTATAGTGGAATAGTAGAATTAAGGAAGCACAGCCCTGTTTTGTTTGGTTTTGATGCCATGACGCTGTAATTTCTTATTATTATTCTACTAAAAACTGGATTTGCTCAATGTTATCAGTGGCATCATGTGGCATCATGTCTCAATCACTATGAGTAAGAAAAACCATCACACCTCACTGATTATTGTGACTAAATAAAAATGAAACTATAAATAAAAATGAACATCACAGTTTGATAGACAACACAGTTCGTTGTCCTCTGGTTTCCATGTTTCCTTTCTAGGCTCATCTTTTGAAAATTTGATTCATGTGTCTTATCATTTCAAAACCTGCTCCAAATTTAATCTATGGCTAAATGTGTTTAACTTTGAACAAATATTCTTGTAATGTGGAACAAATTTTCTTGTAATGGTCAAAAGTGTTTGACTTTGAAGTACTTTTCTTTTTCTCCCTTTGACAAGAAGTCAATGACGAAGTGGAATTAAGGAAGCATGACCATGTTTTGTTTGGTTTTAACGCCATACCTTTCTTTTTGAAACTGTAATTTCTTATTATTTTCTAGTTTCTACTTCAGAATGATTGCTTCCCATTTTTATTTTCTCGTTTCTACTTCAAAATGATTGCTCCCCATTTGACAGGCAACACAGTTTCTTGTCCTCTGGTTTCCATGTGTCCTTTCTAGGCTTATCTTTTGAAAATTTGATTCATGTGTCTTATCATTTCAAAACCTGCTCCAAATTTAATCTATGTTCAACCTAAGTCAATGGCTAAATGTGTTCAACTTTGAACAAATTTTCTTGTAATGGTCAAACGCATTTGACTTTGAAGTACTTTTCTTCTTCTCCTTTTTACAAGAAGTAAATGACGAAGTGGAATTAAGGAAGCACAACCATGTTTTGTTTGGTTTTGACGCCATATTTTTCTTTTTGAAACTGTAATTTCTTATTATTTTCTAGTTTCTACTTCAGAATGATTGCTCCCCATTTTTATTTTCTCGTTTCTACTTCAAAATGATTGCTCCCCATTTTTATTTTCTCGTTTCTACTTCAAAATGATTGCTCCCCATTTTTATTTTCTAGTTTCTATTTTAGAATGATTGTTCCCCATTTTTCAGAAGTTTAGACTTTACCTATGTCTATCAAATTCCAAAATCTATGCTAAAAATAAAAATAAAACCCCCTCAACAACTCTAGTAATATCAACTATAAACGTATTGATTATAACAAGCCAGTGTCATGCACGGCATCCTGAAGAAAAATGTATTACAATGCAGGAGAAATATATAGTATCAACTATAAACATGTTGCTTGTAACAAATTGCATGGCATCCTGAAGAAAAATGTATTACAATGCATGAGAAATATGTAGTATCAACTATAAACGTGTTGCTTGTAACAAAATGCATGGCATCTTGAAAAAAGATGTATTATCATGCATGAGGAATATGTGCACGAGAATAGTAGTTGGTTATTGAATTGAAAGTTGCAATAAAATAATCATCATCGGAATAAAGAAAGCCTCGGACTTCCTTGATGAACAAAGCCAACTTTTCGTTTTCTGTGTTTAGTTTAGTGTATGCAGTGTGTAGTCTATTATATACACTTAGAACTTTATAATGACGGTTATAGAAATATATTGTGTCTATATACTGAGAAGTGAGAACTTTCCCAGTCTTAGCATGACATTTTACTTTAGTCATGCAATTGTTGGGTTTTGCGTTTCTGTACAATTTCCGTCCCTCCATGCCCACCTTCACTTGTACGTTTCTGTACAATTTCCGTCCCTCCATGCCCACCTTCACTTGTACTGCATGTATATTGTGTCTATATACACCGAGAACTTTCCCAGTCTTAGCATGACATTTACTTTAGTCACGCAATTGTTGGGTTTTACGTTTCTGTACAATTTCCGTCCCTCCATGCCCACCTTCACTTGTACTGCATGTCTACTCAAGTTAAAATCCAAAGCTCCCAAACATACAAAACGTGATGCACCTAATGCCCACGTAGACGGAATACTTGGGAAAATGGATCTACCCATGCTTTTCACCATATTAATGGTTTTGGGCTTTGTTGCTTTTAACTTTTTGATTGTGGATCTACCCATGTCAAGGGTAACTTGTTCAGGCCAAGGCCTGGTTGCTTTTAACTATTTGATTCTGGGTTTTATTATTATTATTATGGAAAAGAATATATTTTATTTAGTTTAATTCTTACAACTGCATACCATCACATCATATATTTTCAGGGATATATTATTTCTATATTAAATCTCCTCTCCCATCTCTATTGAATTTTGTTTTTGTTTTTCACTCCCATCTTTATTGAATTTTGTTTTAATCCCAGATTACTATAAGAACCTGCAGGCTATATCCATATCCAATAAGATTCCAAAGGATAGGTTGACTTTAGTTGTTTTTAAAATATATAGTAGTCATTCCTATTTGGATAGGTAACTGTCCTTAAGCCTAACATAAAACAGGGTGAAGCCTAACATAAATAGGAGCTTTATTTGTTATGATATTTTTATTTTTTTAACCTTAATTATAAATTCACTATCCAGTTCAGTGTATAGTGAAATTAAAGAAGCACAACCATGTTTTGTTTCGTTTTGACACCGTATCTTCCTTTTTGACACTACAATTTCTTATTATTTCCTCGTTTCTACTTCAAACTGATTGCTCTTCATTTTTAAGAAGCTTTTATGTATAGACATTTTCTTCATTGATATTGCTCCCATTTGCTCCCATTTCTGAGAAGCTTTTAAGTTTG
>APFE031523363.1:2137-16040 GCA_000404065.3 Pinus taeda | reverse complement strand
AGATACCTTTCCAACAAGGTATCATATGCGCCAAATAGAGATAATATGACCAAGTTACGACCCCGGGAAGTTGGTTGCCCAACTAACCCCAACGGGGCCCACAAAATCTCGATGTTAGATCTCCTAGGGTTAGGGTTTTGGTTGTTTAGGGTTTTATCATGTTTTCCAATAATAAATAGACCCTTGAGCCTCATTGTAACACAGTTTAGAGGCATGTAGCCACCACATCACTTCTCAGAGATAAGCTACCATCACCCAAGTTCTCTTATTTCCATTTTGTTTGTAAGCATAGTTCAATATGTTTCTATTAATGAAATGAAGTTCTTTTCTGTTGCATCTATGTGTTTATGATTATATATGCTAGTTGTCGCATTCCTATTTAATTTCAGATCACATTGCCTGAACATCGTACTGGTCTAGTTCAATTAGTGCCTCTTGAATTTGAAATCCTAGGCATATATTGTAGAATTTTTGACCAGATGGTAGGACAAGTGAATATATCAGCCACACCTATGTTGACAATAGAATTTGCTATTGCTAATCCACAAGAAAATGAACCCATGAATGCTATACCACTTTAGGGTCTCCCAAACTTTCATGGAATGAATTGAGAAGACCTTGAAGCATTCTTGTTTGAATTTGATGATATAATTGCACCAATGATCCTCAAAAATTGAATTTTTTCCACTCAACTTTAAAGGGAGAAAAATTATGATGGTTCATGGGATTAGGAGGTGGTAGCATTAATTCCTGGGATGAGATGAAGGAATTATTTCTTACAAAATTTAAGACTATTGTCGATCTAGGGATTTAAAAGAAGAAATATTTAAAATGACTTATAAAGAGGAAAAAACTCTAGAAGAGTATATAGAATGATTTTAGTATAATCTCCAAAGGTCACCATACACTACCCTTCCTAAAGAAGTATTAATAACTACCCTTATCAGAGGATTGAAAGATGAATGGTTGGAGAAACTCAATTTAATGTGGCAGTGAGATATTTATAAAGAATAATATGATGACATTATAAATTGCATATCAAGTGCTCCCGAGGAAGTGCAAGGACTAAGCATGGAATACAAGATCCCTTGATAAAAAACAATGGGACTATTGGTGGAGTATTTTTTTGTATCCTCGAGGAACCCAATAGTCTGTAGGACATGTACCTACTAATAAAACTTTGGGGGTCTATGACCTGTGCTCCTCTCCGTAAACTAGGTCACAACTTGGGGATTTGGACCTTGGATCTCTTAATTTTCACAGATTTCACATTACTTCGATCACCAATTGAGCTTCCTTGTGTGATGACTATTGGTGGGGGAGTTGCTGAGGTAGAAATTGGTAATTTGTTAGAAAATTTCAAGACTGATATCCTAAGTACTTTGACCATGTAGTTGGATCTTCTATAGGTAAAACAGGAATGGACAGAGACAAAACAAGCATTGGTAATTCTCTATTCCCTTTGTCATAAAAAACATGCCCATAAGGAATGTCCTCTGGATCCGATTGAGGTCTATCCTATCTGTGCAAAGGAACATGCAACTAATTTTTACCCATCCATGTCAGGATTAAAAGTAATATATAAGGAAGCTGAGGAATATCTTGAACTAACATACTTAGTGGATGAGTGACGACAATAACAATTTTGTCCCCCACGTATAAATAATGGCTCTCCTATGTTATTTTCTAGTCAATATAATCAACAAAAATATCTTGTACCAGCTTGGAAGAGTCAACAATATCATGGAGCATCATGGAAAAATTAACAATACCCAAAAAAATCCTAGCCAAATCAACCATACCCTAGGTTTGCATGGAAGAACCAACAATGCTGCAGACACCCTTGGAAAATCATGCAATACCCTTCCCAATGCACGAATCAGGCTGCTAAGGGACCAATATGGCCTCAAAAATGGAAACGCCCTTTTGGGAAAACTAATCAATCTCTAGAGGTGTTACCTCAATCACAACCACCATCATAGTTACAATCATCCCAACCACAACTTTAATTACCTTCGAACACTTTTCCATCGCTATGCCCTTAACTGCCCACACAACCAAACCCCAATCTAAGCAATCGACTAGTTCAAATTCTAGAAATATTAGAAAAACTTGATTCTTGTTTTACCCCTCTAGAACGTAATGGAATAAAATCACAATTTGGGTGAACAATTGTCACATAAATTTCCCCAAAAGATTATGAAAATTTAGAAATGAAAAACATAATAAGGAGTAGGATCAAGTTCAAACCGAAAAAATTTCAACAACGGTGACCTATGTTGGATCAGAATCACCTTTACCATCGACATTAGTACCATTTCTTGGACCTAGTAGAATATAGAAAATAACTAATGTTATAGCTATTGCTCTTGAATTTTTAGAAAGATTGACTACTTAAACCACTGACATACCCATAATTTGATTTAATCAGAGAATTACAAAATATATGTGTTAAATTCCCCGTCATGCATGATATTAGAGAAATGGCTATATATACGAAGACTATATAGGAATTGTGTGTTAATAAGCCTTGAAGGAAGCTTAAGGATCATGCCGCTAATTTTGTGATTGGAAGATTCTCTGATTTGATCATAGGAAGACAAATTCCTATGAAGTATGAAGATCCCAGAAATCCTGTAGTTACCGTCCAAATCAAAGGTATCAATTTTCCAAATATCTTGGTAGATATAGGAGCTATTATTAACATTATGACAATAAAGGTCTATGCTTTTATCAAAATTCATGAGTTAAGACTAACTCCCACTATGCCGGAATTAACTGATAGATTTATGGTCAAACCCAAAGGGATCATTGAAGATATACTTGCCTTGATGGATTCTTGGGAGTATCTTGCTGATTTCTTGGACCTTCGTCTCAAATATAATTAGAAGGACATTCTCTTAAATTGGGAAAGCCTTGGCTTGCTTTTGTTGACACATATATTAGATCTCAAACTAGGAATATGACAAATGCTCATGGAACAACCATTAAGAGTCTTATGATTTTTCCACCTGGTAAACCCATCATGGAATTAAACCCAATATGGTTTTCTCATAATTATGAGGAATGGACGCTGCCTCCTATTCTTATAATTAAAAAAACACTTACCTTCAAAAAGCAAGTTTAAGATGACACCATTAGTAGCTTTATTACCCAACCATCTACAATAAAATATCTAACCTGTTGAATGTTGGAAGTAGTGTTGGATAATGAATCCCAGGGTGATCACATGGAAGATTCTGCTATTGATTATATCCCTACAACAATAGCGAATAAAACATTTTTAGTCGAAAATGAACTAGGAAAATCATTAAATATTAATGCTAACCTTACAAGTTCCCAACAAGAACGATTGTTGCAAGTACTCCAAAAGCATAAATAAGATTTTCCAAGGGATTATATAGAAAAGAAAGGTATTGACCCTATATTATGTACACATCATATATATATAGAGAAATATGTTTATCCTATCTGCTAACCTCAACAAAGATTAAACCTACACCTCAAGGATATAGTGAAATAAGAAATTTAGAAATTGCTTGATGCTAATTCTATATATCGTATATTGAATTGTAAATGGGTTTCACCATTAGTTTTCATCCCTAAAAAGAACAAGAAGTGGTGTATTTGTGTTGACTATAAGGAATTAAACAAATATCCACAAAAAATCACTTTCATATCCCATTCATAGATCAAGTTCTCAATACCCTTACTAAAACAAATATTTTTCTTTTCTAGATGGGTTTAGCGGATATAACTAGATTCATATCACTTTGGAAGATCAAGATAAGACCACATTTGTGTGTGGGGAAAATTTTCACATCGATTTCTCCCATTTAGTCTCTGAAATGTACCCACTACCTTTCAAAGAGTAGTTCTGAGTATATTCTCTGATTTAATTAGTGATGGATTTGAAGTTTATATGGATGACTTCACACCTTATGGTGAAAAATTCGAAGGGGCTTTGGATAATATGGAAAAGGTTCTCATCAAATGTATAGCGACAATGATATGCCTTAGTCATGAAAAATTTCACATGTTGATGATAGGTGTAGCCTTGGGAAACTTTATTTATTCTGCAGGTGTCCAGGTAGACACTGCAAAGATTGAAGTAATTTTTAGACTTCTTGTCCCTTAGACACAAAAAGAGGTACGCAGTTTTCTTGGTTATGATGGTTATTATTGACAAATTATAACACATTTCTCAAATATTGCAACACCTTTATATGTATTAACATGGAATGTCGAATTTGTTTGGACTGATAAGTGTGATAATGCTTTTGCAGAGTTAATGAAATTACTTTTGACAGTGACGAGTACCATCAAAAGGTATATTATAAGGCCATTTTTCCACCCTCCTTCCCATAATTTCTCCTGATCTCACATTAATTAACATCTTTTTGGCCATAATATGTTTATAGGAATATTAAAGGGTTTTCTTCATGCTTTGTTTCGAAATGTGGTTAATGTGTAGGAAAAAGAGAAATTTTTAGTACATTTATGATGTAGAGGCACGTTGGAGGAAAGTAGAGGAAGTGTAGGCGGCTTGTCCCCTTCATTTACTCTCCTTTGACTTGAACTGATCCCTATAATCACTCATCTACGCGTATCTACAGCTCAAGGTCTAATGGTAGCTAATGAACTAAAGTGAATGCGAGAATATAAGGGAGCTAGATCCATTGTTTTCAAAGTTTTAGAGGGAGGCAGTCTTCTTTTCAAGGTGGCTACCCCTCAATCCTCTTTGTATAAATAAATAGGGCTAAGGGCTCATTAGGATTCAGATTTTTTGAGTAGTGAAGTACTATCAAGAGGTAGGAGTTTGAGTTTTTCATTGTATGATATATATGAACCTATTTTATGCTAATGAAAAGTCTACTATTGCCTCACATATGAGTTTATTGCATAGGGCTAAGTTCCCTTGGGTTAGGGCTGAACCTATAGGCTACAACCCCAATCAAAATTTCTCTAATAAAATATGCTCCAATAACGATGGTTGTGTGATGTCTTATATGTCGAAATGGCGAGAGACTTGGTGCACCTCCTAGTAATGGGGAGAGGTTTTGGAAGCGCCTAGAGTGACGAGGAACCATGGGTTACCCTAAAGTGTAAAATGGAGTGTGTGCTACTTCTGTGGTGAGGGAGGATATGTATCAAGGTAAGTAAATCACATACATAAATAAAGTAAAAAAAATAAATGGTTAATTTCCCTTTAAGTTATCCTATGCGATTAATCAAACAAGAAAGGGTCTTTGTTTGTTTTGTGTATGATAAAAAATCCTAACAAGACATATTCTCCCTTTCCACTCTCAAAGTAACTAGGCCTTACGAAGATATCTTTTCGATGAGTAATGGGGTTATTTCCTCAAATAATTGGAGATGTTTCCAGCAGCCAAAGAATCAACCAAGTTAATTATTGAAAAATGTAGCAAGAAAATTCCCTATTTGATTTTGCCTTATTTAAGTTGGAAAATTTTGAAATTCCACATCAATAGAAAGCTTGGATGACTTAACTAAGGTGACATGGTTGTTATCAATTAGTTAGGTTAGTTAATTCAAGTTAGGGGCATGAAATCCCATTGTGTGCAATGATTCCTAAGTTTTAGGAGCATGGGTTGACTTAATTTTAGTTGTAGCAGTTTAATTCAATTGATGTAACCACCCCTCCCACATTTACCCACTTTCATTGGATTTCCTGGGGTAAAAATGAGATGAGGAGAATTGTGATAAGACTCAACCTCCTATATGACCTAAAAGAAATTGAGTCAACAACTTAGGACCTTAATGACTTCCCTCAGGTACCATAGTACCTCCAAGAGCAACCCAACCCCTGAGATAACCTTCTTTTTCCTTGATCTAGAGCTCAAGTCACTCGCGTTCCAAGGTGTCCATGTGAATATGGTTCCCCAGTCGCTCCCATAACCCTACTTCCTAGCGACTATGGATTTTTCTACTCAAATCTGTGCCAGAGACTCCGAATTTTGAGCCATTTTTTCAGGACCAAGACTCAGGCCTCTGCCCACAACATAGTGAAACTTCCAAAGATGCTAAATAACATAGAAACAAGGCTTGTAAACCAAAATCTAAAACCAATACTTGACCTAACATTCCCTAACCAGGGCTGACATTCCATCAAACACTTGGTAAATATGCAACCTACAGGTCATGAATGAATGTTTGATCATAAGCGTATGGAAAATTATCTGAGGTTTAACAAGAAAGGTGACTACCTTCTCATATTAGTTGTCATAACTCCATTTATGTCTTGCATTAATTATTCATTCAGTTACAATTAAAAACATGAAAAGAGCCATGACTGAGAACTGTCATATAACCATGCTTTTAACTAGTATTTAACCAAATAAATATCAATAAGAGAACAACCATTAAATCAATATAATAATAAGTACATTTCCTCATCAAAGTAGGAGAAACATAGCTCTTATTAACATAGGAAAAGTTGATAAGTTTCAATATTTTCACATACCACATGACCATAGATTGGTTGGATCAAATCTTTCTTTTAGCCAATCACCCCCGTGCCATATTCCAAGCATGAATGTGGGATATCATGGTATAAACCAATCCAATAAAAACCGAGGGAATCGAGATTTTAAACTACCTCCACCCTCACCATACCATGATCTCACCTAAGCTATTGTCGAGATCACAAATCCAAACCAAGCTTGGATGCCTCAGAATTTATTCTCCAATACCTTGAGGAATTTTCCCATCTCCACCCTCAGGTTTTACCATGTATCCTGCTAGTATCGATCAAGGAATTCCTAGGTCTTTGGAAATTTTCCCGAGACCACCTTACATAGATCCAAAATCTTCTAGAATTCCAAAGCTCAAATCGAGAACAATCCCATCACACCATGGCTATCTGGAAATGGAAAGGCTAGGCTAAAATCCACTATTGAAACCCGAAAAGACAATGCCAATGACAAGAAAAGAACCAAATACCAACATGCACATACCATGCATGTGAAAACCAGATAGGAAATCATACATGCAACCTATTACCTGCAAGTATTCCTGTTGAAGCTAGTTGATCCAAATTTTCCTTACTTGATCCTTGCTTTCCTTGTCATTCCCTTGCTTTCATTTCCTTTCCTTTCTTTCTTGCATTCATTCTCTTCTTGGTTCTCTTCTTCTCTCTGAGACTAATTCCAAAACTAAAATGACAAAAGGTTACCAACCGATGCTCTGATGTATTTTTCTCATTCATGCCTATAATTTCTACAGTTTTCCATTATTTTCCTTCATTTTCCTCCTCACATGAAACCTGTGACCTTTCACCTTACCTTTTCTCTTAATTTGCATTATTTTCATAAATAAGGAGCCAAAAATACCTTCTTTCCTTTTCAAAGGCTTAACCATTTCCGTTTCCAATTTCCCCTTAGCCATAAAACACAACAAGTGATGCCCCAACCCTAATAGGCTTCTAATCAAGAAGACTTTGAGTAACTATTTCAAACCAAACTTTTGGCCAAGGCTTAGCCTCCTCAACCTGAGAGGGCTCTCTCACTAGGTTAAAGATTAGATGGCTAACTCTATGGAAAAAACAAGTGAAAAAAGTATAAATGGTTGAACACAATCAAATAGACATCCATTGGGCTTATGGAGTCAAAATATGTTTCAGTATCACAGTAATATTAGCTTAACATGGAAATTAGGGAATCAAGAGTTTTAATATATCATCAAAATAGAACAAAAATATAAGGAACACAACCTATAAACATATGTAGGAAGTTAGAGCATTTTCAATGAATTCCAAGTAACATGCATTCATATCACTGCAAGTGAGAAAATGGAGGAAACCATGAGGAAAATCAAACATTAAAACTCTCTTTTGAATCCTCAGTAGTAAATCCAAATCTCTGTATTAACATTAAAAAAAACAACCTTCGACAATAACACAGTATGACTATTTCTTTTCAAAATTTCCAATCCTTGGTGCATTACACCTCTTACTCTTTATAAAGTTCATTACAATCTTGGATTCCTTCCTCTAACATGAGGGGAATTCGAATTTACTTGACTTGACACCTATTCATACTTTAAACAAACTATTAATTACAAGTGGTAGTTAACTAATAGTCCTAGAGTCCTAATACAATTAGGAGAACAACTCCTTATTATGCTAGCAACAACCTAGACTTTGGAATAAATTCAATCTTTGACAGCTGCTCCTCCTCCTTAACTTCGACTTTGGTGATGACTATAACCTTCATGCTAGCCTTCAATCACCTCTCCTTTGACTATCCTGAAAACTAGGCAAATGTCCCCTGTAATGATGCTTTGGTCTTCAAGGATGTTCTTCGAAGTTTCTGCTGGCCACACTATCCCTTTTAGTCACATGACACATATTGAGTTAATCATAGGACCCTGCCCTTACATTTGTGCCAAAACAAAACTTCTTGAAGTTGCCTGAAGGAAGACAAACTGGATGAGCTACGAAATGTAATGTTATTTTCATAGTGCAAGGCTTAGTTCTTGCATATATCTTGCATTCCTTGAGTTCATATTTACTTAGGGTGTAAACATTCTCAAATGATCTTCTTACATCTTTGCAGTAGCATCCTTCTCAAAAATAAGTTCTTTTTCCTTTGAGGATTAATCCAAAAACAAAACTGCAGCTACAACCGTTTCGTAGCATGCTATGAAACTGTTGTGCATTGCATGTTACATACAGTAGTTTCATAGCACGCTACGAAACTGCTGTGTGAATCAAAATACACAGTTTTTTCTCAAAAATTGTCCTTCTTGGGATTTCTTCACATCTTCACCTTATGCCAATAGGCCACATATATATTTGACATTATACATCCATAAACAACTTCAAAAAGTAATGTCCTAATCAAAATCGTGTTAAGGCTCCATCACTTATTGTCGAATTCATTGGTGCCGAGGCTATCATCCAGATTGGCTTAGTTGAATCTTCAGGTCATCAATTTGCCTTTTCATCACTCTGATATTGGTTCTAAGTCTGTCATTAATCCATCTGATGTATCTTGCTTCTTTAATGGCAAGGACAATCCAGGTGAAGTATTGAGCTTCTTTGCCAACTATCTCAAGTTTTGGAACTTTCCCTTCTTCCCACATGGCTTTTACTCTTTTGAAATTGGCTTTTTCAACTTCATGTTTCCTTGCCCTTTTCTTAAGTTGAGCAATCTCAAGATTGGTCAGCTTCAATTTCTTCTTGACTTCCTCAAAGCTATTTTCTTCTTCTTAAGTATCAACTGCTCTGTTTCTGTCATCTTCATGCGTGAGTGATGGTGGCACTACTAGAAATAGGGGCTCCTCACAGAATCCTGATATCTCCACTGTCCGACTCACCTCCAGTTCTACTTCCTGTAACTTTTTGGACTGCCTTGTCATAGGCCTTCTGGGCTTAAAAACAAATTCTGAAACGTGATCATCAAATTGTAACGTTTTGGAAGATTTCATCTTTTTTGACCTGTTTTTGCCTACTTCAATTAAGTTTGCTTGGACCAGAGGAGACTCTTCTATGTCAATGGCCTAGAGAAGATCATTTAAACTACCCTTTGAAGTTGGGATTTCATTAGTGATCACTGTTTTACCCTTTTCCTTGGCTAGTTGGCTTCGAGTTACTCTTCTCTGGACTATTTCACCAATGGACTGTTCTTGTGCTGCTACCTTGATTTGAACCTTCTTATTCTATGACCGTTGAGGGGTATCTTGAGCCATCAATGGTGTCATTGGTTCCTTAACTTGCTTTCTTTCTTTTCGTTTCACAAACCTGCTTGACCTAGCTTCTTCTTGGTGACTAGCTGCTGGTGATGATATTTCCTTAGCCCTAGGGCTAAGTCCTATTTCAACTCTAAAATTAGACATAAATAAAAAAGCAGACCATTCTCTATCTACTTTCTGAAGTTCATGCAAGACAATTAATTTGATTAAGCCATGATGGAACAATGTTGTTTCACAAGCTTCTTTCTTCAACTATATTTTATCAGACATCTTCCCTAAGCTTTGAAATAGATAGAAAGGTAGGTGTAGAGATATTATTCCAGTGAAATGCAATAGGAGCTTGAAATGGTAATAATACACCTTGTGGTATCTTCCTTCGTAGATAAAATACCTTTATATGCATGAGAGTAAGTTGGAAAATGAGTCCTTGACATAACTCCTGGGCACTGCCTTAGTTAAATCTGAGTCTATAAATTCTGGCTTCAGGAATATCCTGCAAGTTGCCATCTCAAACTTGAAATTCTTAAACCATCTCTCCTGACCTCTAGGAATTTCTGTGACTAAAGATATTACCTAAGGAGAAATTGGAAATTCTACAGGTTGCCATCTCAAACTTGAAATTCTTAAACCATATTTCCTGACCTCTAGGAATTTCTGCGACTAAAGATATTACCTAAGGAGAAATTGGTAATTATAACACTCCAACCTTTGTATTCAAACCTGTGAAATTGATAGAAATTTCCTTACTTACTTGGCTGTGACCTCCTTGTAGTTTTTCGAGAACCTCTAGCAGCCTACTTTTTTGAAGGCTTCTTCAACTTCTTTATCCTTTGTGAGAGAATCTAAGCCTTCAGGCTCAGTTCTCAAACACCGGCTTGATCTATGATTCTTCTTCTCTTCAGACATTTATTATTTGAAAGCCATGTAAAGGAAACCTATAAGAAACTGCCCTCTTTAGTTTAAGAACTGCCTCGCTTGAATTGGATGAAAGATACCTTGTTTGAAGTGGATGAAGAGCTGCCTCGCTTGAATTGGATGAAAGCTACCTCGATTGAAGTGGATGAAAAGCTTCCTCACTTGAAGTGGATGAAGCGTTGTGGAATAATTCTGGTCTATGCACACCCTGGGCTTGCTAACGTGACCTTAAGGAAAGCATCAAGTGTTTCTCATGCATGAAAATGACCAGGACCAATTCACCCTTACCTTTTCTTTTTGAAATTTGAAATGAGTGCAGACAAATGACTCCTAACAAATCTAATGATGAATGTGAATGGCTGCATGTGATAAGTGAGTTTGATGGACTGACACCTGATGATGAAACATTAATGGATTCTAGTGGATTTGACAGCTAGACAAGGTTTGGCACGAATCCACGATTTCATAGCACATCCAGTGTAAATTCAGGCTTTTGTGCTATGAAAACTCCTAATTACAAATCCCCGATTTTGTAGTGCATGTAGTGTATTTTTAGAGTTTTGCTCTACGAAAACTCCTAGACAATTTCGTAGTGTGTTCAAATTTTAAAATGACCAAATACATGACACTTTTGGAATGATGTGGGATCCATAATGGGTAAAACCAGGTTGTTGACCTTTATTTGATAATGGAAACGAGACTCTAACTCTATGACTTAGACTCTAAACGAAACATAAAAATGACTTGACCATGACTAACATAAAAACTTTGGGACCATACCGGTTGTCCAAAATTTTAGAACTTTTTATAGTGAAAACAATGGCTCCACTTGGGATAGTGTGCCCTTATGGTACACTAAGAACCTGCAGTTCCAGCGCTTTATCCATTATGATAAAAACATAAATTTTGTTGACAAGCATCCTCTTCAAAATTTTTGGGCCTTCACCTCAGGCTTAAAATTTCTGTTTCATCTTATCATTATTAGAAAAAACTGACAAAAACGGATATATACAATGTTATGAGAGATTGGTAATATTTCAGCAATGATAATGCTTTAGGAACCTACCATTAACAGGCCCTCCAGCATATGATCCTCCATCAATTTCCTACAGTATATAAGTGTTGTTCCCATGAAAACCAACAATCTGAAAAGGACGCTTCCATAAATTCTCGAACTGACTGTGCTTGCCTTTTTCTTCAATTCTGGCCTCCCATTTCAGCACTTTGTCTTGAATCTAAAAACTATCTTCTTTGATATTTTTATCAAATGTACTGTTAATTCTATGCTGAGCATGTTGATGACTATCATAGACTTCACTTCTCTTCTCTTGTAAGTCTATCAGCTAATTGATTCTTCTCTGAATGGCATTTGGCTCTTCTTCAAGTCCTTGAATTAGTTTCATTATCGGTACTCTAAGTGATGTTGGAAATATAGCTTCAGCACCATAAACTAGTTCATATGGCAAAGTCCCAATTGATCTCTTTGTACAAATCCTGTTAGCCCATAAGGCATACTTCATCTTTAAGTGCCAAGCTTTCTTGTTTTCCTGCCGCACCTTTTTGATGATTCTAACAATGCTATTGTTTGATGATTTAGCAATACCATTGCCTTGTGGATAGTAAGCAGTAGAATGTCCAAGAGTAATGTGATATTGATGACAAAAAATGATCAATTTCTTAGACTTGAAAGCTTGAGCATTATTTGTTATAATCTTCATGGGGCAGCCAAATTGAGACAACATATTATTTTTTAAGAAATAAATAATTATAGAATCATTGGCTTGCCTTGTTGGAATCGCATCTATCCATTTGGTGAAGTAATTCATTTATGTAAGAATCCAGCGATGCTACTCTGATGAAGGATGATGAATCTCTCCAATAAATTCTAGCCCCCACTGCTGAAAAGGAGCTTCTACATAAATAGGGATCAAAGACAAAGGCACAAGCTTCCTTCTTCCTTCAAAAACTTGGCACTCGTGACATGTAGCGATCTTTTTGCAGATATCCTTAAAAATTGTTTTCCAAAAATACCCAACTCTTAGGATCTTGTTTGCTGTAACCTTCCAATAGTGATGTCCTCTGCAATCTCCTTTATGAAATTCTTCAATAACTTTATCAGCTTCTTCTTCAAGGAGACAATTCAACAAAATTCCATCTACATCTTTCTAAAACAAATTTTGATCATATAAAAAATATCTCAAAGACTTCAGCTTAACAAACCTTGCTTTGGACTTCATTAGATTGGCAGGAGCTTTATTATGCTGTAGAACAAAAGCCACATCCTTATACCATTTTGAAACCAAGAATTTCTCATTAATTTGGACCAATTCTTCCTCATTTTCAGTAATTTCTGAGATTTTTGCATTTAGATTTATGTCAAGATAGTCTACATTTGACCGAGTCATTAGCTTTTTCAAGCCTTGACCCTTCACCAATTTGGTTGGTTTGATGTCTATATCATACTCTAGCAATTTGGCTATCCACTTCCCCTCTTACCATCAGGATATGCTTATGTTAGAATATATTTTATTACAACACTTGGAACATATGCCACAATGTGAGAATGCAGAACATAGATTCTAAAATCTTTTATAGCTTTCATCAAGGCATAAGCTTGCTTTTCTAGAATATTGTACTTTAGTTCAACATTTTCTAATGTCCTACTAAAGAAAGAAATAGGTTGTTCAGTACCTTTCATTCCTTTTTGTAGCAGAACTCTAGCAATTGTATTCTCGGAAGTAAACATAAAGATAAAAATTTCCTTAGAAAAATTTGGACTGATGAGTACTGGTGCTTGTGTAAGTGCCTTCTTGATTTCTTCAAAAGATTTCTTTGGTTCATCTGTCCACTTAAAGTCCACCCCTTTCTTATACATCCTTGTTATATCCTTGAAAATCTCAACAAAATTAAGAATGAAGCGCCTGTTAGTGTCAGCCTTTGCATCCTTCCTCCAGTGATCAAACATGCTCTTACAAGTGATTTTAAGGTGTCAAAATCAAATTTTTTCATTTCAGTGAGTCTTCAAGCAAAATTTGGTCACTAGGCATTAGGTCTAGGGTTTGATTTGACTCCTTTCAAAGCTGCCCAAATGTCAGTCTATGTCACTATTCATCTGAGTCTATCATCATTCATAAGGTTGCTATCATCATGTCAGGTTCCATTGGGTCATTTTACACCTTGTTCATGCTTCAGTTGTGCCTAGGTAAGGTCATTTCCCTCTCCTAGGGTTTTGAAGGCAATTTCTCTTGGATGGTCAAATCATTAGCAAAACTTG
>APFE031523360.1:854-11613 GCA_000404065.3 Pinus taeda | reverse complement strand
CTATGACTCAAGACCATTGTATCATCCCCAAAAACAGACCACTATGCCTACATGATTGACCTTCTTGGTTGTTCTGGGCACTTAGGTGAGGCCGAGAAAGGAGGCCATGAAGATTTTGTATTATGGGGACCTTTAGGTAGGGTATGTCACCTATGCTAGTCTCTTGCAGGGATGTGTTGACACAAAAGCCTTGGCAGAGGGTAAGTGGATCCATACCCATATGATAAAAAGTGGGTTAGAGCCAAATGTATTTGTAGAAAACAATCTCATCAACATGTATGCTAAATGTGGAAGTGTCAATGATGTGCGCCAAGTGTTTAACAAAATGTATGAGCGGAATGATATTACAGGATATGTTAAACAGGGTGCAATTGAGTTTTCTTTCCAAATGTTTGAAAAAATGCCTGAGAAGGTCTTGGTTTCTTAGAATTCAATCATTGTAGGATATGCAAACACTGGGGATGGGGAGAAGGCACTTGGTTATTTTGTTCGAATGTTGAGGGCAGGGATAAGGTTGGATCAGATCACTTTCACTAGTGCTCTTGGTGTTTGTGTTGGTACTGAAGATTTCATTGCCTTTTCTTTGTTCTAACACATCTCTTTTGCCACGGGTAGTGGCATGTGAGCGTAATGATTGCCTGCCATAAATTTCACATATATTATGGTAGCACTAAGAATCTTTGAGGATAGACTACTAGTAGAGTTTTGACGTAAACATACATTGTAGAAAGCCCTTTCATTCAAGTCTAGTTCGCTTAGCAAATGGTCACCCTAAAAAAACATGGCCAACATTCATCGGATTGCATCTATTCATGTTGTTAAAGGAATCTTTCCTTTTAGGAACGCCATGTTCAAAGTGAATGAGGCAAGAAGCAACATCTTAAAGGAAATGCTTGCATCCCAATTTTTTTGCATCCTTTTGTGCTATTTAATTTTGTCATTATTGAGTGATTGATGTTTTAGACCTCAAAAAAAGCATAAAAGAGGTTTTATATTTATATATATGTTGGATAACTTGCTAAGATTGAAATTTCGATTTTGATGTACTTGCATATTGTTTGACCAGATCAGTTCAAAATCGGCAACCGAAGCAAATGGCAATATATCATGGATCTTGAGGTGCAAGACCTTAAAGGCAAAATGACGTTCTCTAGTAAAGACTTGGTTTGGGCAGAAAGAAATAGAAAAAACAATAGTATTGATCGAGTTGTTGTAATCTCATTACGACGAGTTGCTGACTTTATCAAAGGAAAGGAAGAAAATCCTATTGCTCCATGTAAATTCATATAAAAAACAAAAAAAGAACCAAAAGAAAGAGCTACTGCTGCATTGCAATATGATATGTGAGTATTTAAAATATGTATTGTTTAGATCTTTTGAAACCACGGTTATATTTCTTTGTATGTACTAACAATTTAAATTTTTTGTGTAGTTATCATTGATCATTTGTCCCACAGGACAAAAGAGGAAATCTTTCAGCTAAACGAAGGACCTCATTTGTGCAGAAGAGGGGCTGCCAATGCCACTTTATTGTGAAAGTTATGCATGATATTCCCTATAGAGAAATATTAACTTTCAATATGTATGAACATGAAGATGGGGAAGTTTGGGCTTGTCATGGTCAATGTGACACTTCAGGTGAGACTAGGGCCTTGCATAGGCCAAAGCTTTCAAGGTACGTTGTTTCATATGTAGAGAGTCGTTTCTTTTTGGGAGTGCTTATTGATGTAGTGTATAGAACCCACATTAAGAGACATGTTGACATCAATGTGGCAGCTCAAGATAGAGATTTCTTCTTATGCATGAAAGATATTGTAAACATCTATAATAGGTTGGCGAAGGGAAATTATCAACTTCACAAAAAGGATGAAATGAGTGTAAACCTTGGGTATCAAAAGCATCGGGAAGATTTTTTCTTTTACCAAAAGCCCAATGGTGTGAAGGTCCCTTTTATAATAGGGATTCAAACAAATTGGCTGTTGGAGACAATGGTCAAGCTATTGCACAATAGCTTAATAGCCATGGATTCAACATTTAACACAAATAAGTCTGATTCCAATGATTTATTGAATATATTTATTTAAGTTGTATGCATTTAGAATGATTAATAACTTGTATTTGAATTTATGTAATGTTGAAAATGACAGTATCAGTTGTATACGCTCGTGGCATTTGATGAACAACAAAGCGGGGTGCCTGTTGCATGGGTCATCACATCAGATGATATTGCAATGTGGCTGGAGTAGCTCATGCGCAAGTGTTTCCAAGCCCATCCTGATTGGAAAGTCAATGCTTTCATGGTTGATGATGCACTAGCTGAAATCAGTGCCTTGAGGTAACTTTAACATTGTCATGATATAACCAAACTTGCATTTTTTCTAAAAATACCACACTAAAATGCATTGAATATGGTAGGAGGATTACAGGTTGTGATGTGATCTTATGCGTTTGGCATGTACGGAGGGCTTGTTTGAAAAATGTCAATCAGTTGGCCACTAGTTCCATAAAAGCCAAGGAGATGTTCAGTGAGTTAGGTTTCATCATGAAAGAAATTCTCAATTATGAAGTGGAAGATGCAATCAATCAATTTTTTATCAAGTTTGTAGATGAAGAGAATTTCTTAGACTATTTCAACAAGAATTGAGTCACTAGAGATAAGATTCGTAAGTAAACATTTGTTTTCGTATTATATGAATTTTTTTCTTTTGTAAAGGTGATATAGTGAATCTGACATCGTTCTATTTGCAATTAGCTATGCGGGTGAAAGGTTGTCGGGAGTTTCCTCATGCAAATCAGGAGACCAATAATGTTGTTGAGTTATACCATTGTTACCTAAAAACAACATTTCTATCTGATAGAAGGAAAAAATGTGCCCGGAGGATGGATTGGTTATTGCATATGCTACTAACAATAGTTGAACCTTGTTATCAGTTCAAGGAAATCTTAAAATAAGAAGGATTTCTAAACAACTACAAGAGAGAAAAGCAGCTAGAATCATCAGTGGAATGAGCAAGAAAAATTATGGATACTGATTGTTGTCCTCATGAGAGGATAACCCGTCATTATTGGGTGAGAAGTTAGATAGATTAAGGTAAAAAAATACCTTATCACTTGGTATCGTAAGGATTTTATAACGTGTGAATGTCCATGGTCTATCCATGGAAACATTTGCAAGCATGCCATAATGGTTAATTGGTTATATTTCCACTCGGATAATTCAAATCCATTACTTCATCAGCATGCAGAAGATAACATATGCAATGACCGACCTAAGATCAATATAGAGCCTCAAAACCATGATGCAGATGTCGATGCTACTCTTATGGCCACAAATGTTGTTGATGCAGATGCCGAGGCACTTCATTTGGCAAGGGAGGATTTGTTTAGTTATACACATCTCATTTTAGATAACCCTCCTACTACTTTGACGAAGACAATCCAGTTGACTGGTATGCTTAAAAAAATGTTGGATGAAGCCAATAATTTGCACATTACTGATTTTGACTTCACATCTGGATTGGGTTCTCCCGATCCATCTTTGAAGAGGAAGAAGAATTTCCTTAGCCCCACAAATAAAAGAAGAAGCAATAGAAAAAACAATGGTTTGGATATTGATTTAAATGTTGATCCATCAGAATATGAACCATTTGAGTTTCGATACCTCAATAAACAAGGATGTCATCGATCAAATAATGTCGCGTCTATGGTTCCAGGTTAGTTTTATGTGTTGAATAGAGTCATGGTTTTATATTTAAGTATTTAATCATCAACATTCTTTAACATGTGGTATGTTTATTTTTACAACAATGTAACAATCCCCAACCACGGTGATAACCCAAGACCAAAGGGAGATGCAAGACCATCCAACCTTACATGCCATGCTAGGTACATTTGACACTCTTTCATTGTGTGTGGATATATACCTTGATGCTCTAGAAACTTTCTTTGCGATAATGTTTGAAACTTTTCTAGGTAACTATAGAATAAGTGGAGAAGCATCATCTTCTACCATGACTGATCATCTATGGAAGGACTTCAACTCTAGTGGGAATCAATGAGGTATGCACAAATAATAGATAAGTTAGGTTTTCATGGCGTTGTCAGCTGGCCCTTTTTCATATGATAAGTATATATATGTTTTCCTATTGTTATGTTGTTATGAAAATACCTTTTTCATAATCTGTTCATGCTCATGCTATTATTTTTTCCCTATCCATCATGCTGACTGTCAAATAGAATCTCTTTACTTATTTATGTTCATGCAACATGTTTGATTTTTGTACTTAAACATGTAGCTGCTATGTTCTCATACCTATGTTCATGGTTCGATGTTTATTAGATTTATATATCTTTATATTTTACACCTTTATAAATTTATGGTTAGATGGTCAAAGGCTAATGAGGTTTGAACCTTATCATTGCATTTTTTGTTGTTGGATTTTTTATTCCTTGCCTATAGTTAGAGATCTTGTTGGATTTTCATGACTACATCAAGCTGATTTTGCCTTCATGGAATAGAATATGATAGCGTAGTATATTGTTATGTTATTTTGAACATGTCCTCTTCATGATTTGTTGATATTCACTTAACGATGTTCTATCCTTTTACGCTTATGATAAAGTGTTAACTCTCCTATTGCCCAAATCAACGTCGGTTGTTATCTTTTAGTTGTGTGTTCAGTGAAACTGTTTATTTTGATCTTGTGTGCTCATGTATATATGCGTGTTGACGTTCCTGGTCACATATAGTTTATGGTCTGCTAGGATAATGATGGTGTTGATTAATTTTCAAAATTTTAACGTCGATGCTCTTTTTTTTAGGTTGTTCTACAGTTCTATTTCCAACCACGATTGTCCATGCATTAAACCTCAATGTGGAAGACATAAATTCTCAACCAATGTGGTATTTTTCCAAGCATGCAATTCTCATCCAAGCACACAATGTGGTCTTTTTCCAAGCACACACTGTTTATCTATACAAATATTTTTTGTTGTAAAATGCATCATGGAAGTGATGGTCATGGTTGAAGGCTTATATTCTATCTAGTACATGGTTTTCCAACTTCCAGTTATATAGCAAGTGATAAAGTTGTGATAGATTAATTTACCTTTTGTATAAGCATCATTACATGAAATGATGCTCTGGAAGCACAAGGGAAGTATTATTCAATACTGTGGAAGTTTCCACGGTCTTGAGGAAATAGTTCTAGCATTTTGTAATAAATTAAATATAATGAAATCCATTGTAGTGAATTTTTTGCTAGCAATCTGTTATATTTCTAAACTTTTGATGTTCGGCTCCACTCCATTTGGCAATCAATAAAATACAGGTTTAGGATTTCTTTGATGGAACCTTAGAAAAAGGCACTATTGTGAGTAATTTGCATTTGTCTGGAAATCAAATTGTTGAGACGATCACAAGATTGGGAGCTAGAACAACTATGAAGAATTCATGACATTAAGGTTTCTGCTCAGATGTGCTCTGAACAACAATGTTTCTCAGCTGCAGGTGTTTAGCGATTCTAGATTGTTAATCAATTGGATGAATGGCAGAGGACAGCTGCACAAGATTTCTTTAAGACTTTGGGTGATCATTTAAAATAAGTTGCAAATTCATTTCAGCCTGTTACTGACACTGATGTCTTTAGAGACAAAAATATGATAGCAAACGCATCATCAAAGAGCGACTACAAATATTTGCACGGAAAATTATAATCAAAGAGAACATGATATAGTGTCATATGCTACAAATATTTTTGTCTCTCTTGACTGGCTTCTTCCCATTTGTTTTCCATCTTGTTTAAGTTTCCAAGTCCTGCTTTACTTGCAGATTATATAACACATGGTTTATTGATCTTTTTGTATAACATAACAACATTGTGTTTCAGATTCTCTTTCAAATTAATCACAAATACAACAAAATTGTATTTCACAAATGCATCCATTTGTATACTAGTAAAGTCCTGCTGAAAGATTCCATCTTCTATAGTAACCAACTACCATATTTTTACTTTCAAACCCAGGACTAAACCAGTCTTAACAAAGAGTTGTATACACTCTAGAACAGAATCCCTACGTAATAGCTATTACATTTATTTGCATTGGAGCATAACACTCCAACGAAAGGTGATAGTATTAGTAGTTGGGAGCCGAAAACTTCCTACTCAAATGTTGAGCTGGGGGAGAGGAATCAACTGGGAAGCTTAAGGAAGTTAACGACAACCAGTTTATTCTAATTTGGAAACTTATGGAAGTTGGAGCCTATGTTGGAATTGTACACGGTAGTTATAACATAAATCATGGCATCAACTGTAACAACAACTACTACAATAATAATATTTTTAAGAAGCAGTTCAAGACATTGTCATCCTTGGAAATGCTCCCTAGAAATGAGATTCTCAATGGTTACATCTTTGTATGCAACATTGACACTATGAAAGAACTCAAGTAACAGCAGTTTGGTGAACCTCACCTATCTTTCTTGTCACCGTTTTATTTCCATTTCTTTGCAATACAATAAACCTATTTGTTTTTTAGTTTATAAATGGTTTTTGTTAACAAAGAGCACTCTGTCTTTGGATTAGATGCCATTTTCTGTCATATTCATTTAAAATTTGTACTTTCCCTCATCTATTGAGATACACTACATCCTTGTGTTATCAAGGTCACCAAAACCTTCACTTTGCTTTGAATGGTGTAGTTAACTATGTTGGCTACATGAACATAAGGTAGCATTTCTTGGGGAGACTTTGAACCTTTGTCTGAGCATTGAAAGTGGTTCAATTCACCACTTGATCACATCCTACTTCATACTTCACAATGCCATAAAGCCAATTATATCATGAGGTTATGTTGGAATTTTCTTCTTGACTTGCAAACAAACTATAAATAGTCCCACTTAGTGAGGTTGGCTATAGCCTATGAGATAATTGAGCCATGATAGTTAAGTTAGAACTTTTCCAGCGTAGACTGCAGTGATAATACAATTTATTTGAGACCCCCTTACAATGTAGAAAGCCAAATAATATTCAATTTCCAACCATATAAGGATCTTAGTAGGAGGCATAAAACTTTTCATTAGGGCACTAGGAAACAAGGTTCTCCTAGCTTTTTTTCTTTTGGCAGAAATTTCATTAGCATTTCCCTAGATAAATGTATTTTTTACATGTTTTCCAATCTTTCTTATGGATTGGATTTTCTGAAAACCCTCAAGTCATGTTTCCTCATTTTGTCACTGCTGTAAACTTTCGGTGGATTTATTTGTTTGCTAATAATGTTCAATTTGTTTTAAATGGAGGCAACAAATATTTTGGATAAAATATGAGAAAATGTGATTTTCAGAGCTACAACTTTTCATTTAGCTGGAGAGCCTATTTAGGGGTTAGTAGGTATTTCGTGTTTGTTGTTGAATTTTTGTAATCTTTTTTCTGGCAATTTTGTGATTGATATAGTTTACTCAAATTAGTAATTGTTTTATGCATTATTTTAATATTTTTTAAGATTTGGATGGTATGGATTTTCACATTTATTATTTTTTTATAATGGTCAGTGCCTAATATGATATCATTTAGAATAATTGACGGGTGAAGAATTTTTAATTTGGCCAAAATGGAGGCCAATATCTATTTTAAGTGGGCTTTTGACAATTGTTGCTAGGTTCTCTGAGTCATGTTCTCAAGTGTTATGTTGATCTCCTTTCTGTGGTAGATCCATGTTTATATTAAAATAATAGTAATATCTTAATGGCACAGTGTCTCAAACCAATGTTGTTGTATTTCATTGTTAACAAGTAATATCTGGTAATTGGTGGATGTGCTAATCAAAGTTCCTTCATAGCTTTAAAGGTTTGGATCACTGATTTATATGTATCTAATATCTTTCTACTTTCAAGTAAATAATTGGATGGTTGGTTTGTACATTGGACATATACAAAATCTTTAAAACAATGGGGTAATATAATGGCCACTTATACATCAAATACAAGATATTTATGCTGACCCTATTTCATTTTAATATTTGATTTATTGCAATGTCATCATAAAAAAGGGCACTGATCAATTATTAGTCCACCCAAAAATGTAACAAAATTATGCGAGGCATTCCATATATGGCTTCTTTCAATAACGTACAGATATAAATAAACAATAACATACAGAACATAAACTAGCTAGGAGTTCCTTTGAAACTAATATATACAAAGCGAAAGCTTGGCATTTTCATCTTACATGTTGATGAAGGCCTCCTGATTAAATACATACAAGGCCATTTGACATTATATGGACAAGGAAGACCCTCCAATGACAGTCCTCTTCTTAGACAGGTCAAATTGTATGCCTAGATGTCGAATGCTGAGGATCGTGCAATTTCAAACCTAAACCTTGATCAACATCTTTTGCATGTTATAATACTCCAAGTTAGAAGTTGAGAATTTATTGGCTGCAATCAACTGATCAAGATTTATTTCAATTCTTATTTTTACATTTTTTGATACTCTAGGCCATCTCCATTTCGTACTTCTTGAGAAATGCCATCTCACAAACTGTTCGAAATTGTGTGGAGGATGGCAGAGGATATGAATACCTCTATCAAAGTAACTGAAGACTGGTACATCCAACTCTTATTTCACATTGATTATGTGTTCATGATTTGCTACATCAACCTGTCCTTGCAGATGAAGAGTCATTTCAACTGCTGCAATTGCTGCCTGCAACATAAAAAGGAAATAATTAAAGACCACATTGATCATAGAAAGGAGATGCTGACAAACGTGATGAATTTTAGAAGCTTCAAAGAATATTCTTCATCCTAGCTATTAATTATAGTTTATACCAAACTCCCAATCAAATTTACCCAACTTATCCTAATAAAGTTTGACATTTAACAGATTCCCTCCAAATCTCATAAATCTTTTATCATGATATACATCCATATAGTAGTTTACCTGTCTCTGTCTTCTTCATTGTATAATACTCAATGCATGAGCCATGATGTAACATTGCAAGAGAAATCCAACAACTCAAAGAATGAAAAGTTGTTTGAGTTTAAACAGAATAATCCCATGGTTAATTCGAGTGCAGAGGTATATAAGAAGGAAATAATAATAATTGTGGAGAGGAAATTGAAGAGAATAAAATAGGCATTTTCAAATCAAAATATCATCAGGAAAAACAACCAGTCCTTATAGTGAAAATACTTGCTTTATCCTCATCTCCTCCAGAACTAGTTCTGGCAAGTGCATGTCATAAAAGCAAAAGAGCCATGAGCTGCCATGTAAAATTAGACAGAGAGTTATTCACAAAGAAGATCTGAAGGATGTAAATGAAGTAAAAAAACCATTAAGACTACAAGGCTTTCCAGTGAGCTACAAGGCTACTCTACCCACCTTCAAGATCTGAAGGATGTAAATGAAGTAAAAAAATCATTAACACTACAAGGCTTTCCAGTGAGCTACAAATTATGATTTATTTTTTCATCTAAGGATTTCAGTTTATTAACAAATAAGAACGTTAATGTTTTTTAAAAACTGAATGAATTGAAACTTTGAATGAAAAAGTGCAGATGATGAAGAAAGGAGATGGATTGTGCATTTAAACACAGTGTGGCAATCTGGGCTCTTGTCTTTGTTGGTGGTCTGTCAAGGTTTACATTTGAAGGCTAAGCTCATTAAGTATAGCTTCACATATGCTATTGTCCACAATGTGGCATCACTGAAATGGCTCGGCATATTTGTGAAAGAAGGAAAAATAACCTTAACAATAATCCCAAAAACAGAGGAAATGGGTGAACAAAACCTAAGAGATATCTATCGATTTCAGCTAGACTTCTAATCCAATTTCCCCTAAACCCAACTTTGACACAAATTATCAGCCACTAGATAACTCCAATAATTAGACCAACATTTCCTGAGCTCTTAGACTTATAGGGAAGATTAAAAGATATGGTAACATAGCCAACACTTGAGGCAACACCTTCCTCTAGAGCCAAATTCCTAGACACAAATCCAATACACATACCGTGCAACTAGTGCGAACAAATAGCCCAATGAGAACATTTAAACATATTAGAGATATGATACCTATCAGATTGAGGCCACCAGGATGTCCAATGCAGTCACCTGCTCTCTAAAATCCCACAGGGAATACACACTATAACTCTAAGCTCTTCCAATTCTGGAGCATGGGTAAATTCTCACATGCTGCTAGTATTAAAATGCATCCTTTGAGCTCCCATATCCAAGCAAGGATAATGATGCTTTCATTGCTTGCTCATGTGATATTTGATGTTGATGGGTTTAAATGCCAATCCAAGGGGATACACAGGGAATAAAATAGGCAATGCTACCCCTATTTTTCAAGACTACACTAAGCTCTAAAATCATGGTTACATTAGCCCATGAATCACAATTAAATTGAGGCTCCCTTTGGCATGGAAGGAGGAGATATCCTGAAAGAGCTTGTCTCCCTTTTAGTCCCAGTAATGTTGATTGCCAACTTCTTGTCCATTGGAGTCACTTTGTCAATTATGGCTCTAATGATGACCATAGAATTCCCAAATATGTTCAAATATCTTATCTCCTCTTCCTTGGCTATGAGGATGCCTCATAGTAGGCCCATACCTAGTTGTTGATGGCATGCTCTAGGCCCCACACATATAAAGCCACCATATCTACTCTGGGATTGAGGATAATCCCCCTCACCTGCCACCCTTGAAAGATAGATATTCGTTGTTACTAAATGGCGTATGTTTATGAATAGTTTGC
>APFE031523358.1:0-18049 GCA_000404065.3 Pinus taeda | reverse complement strand
CATTTTGATTGCTCTACCTAGGCCTTCCATCATGAGGACGAAGAGGAACGGTGAGAGCAGATCGCCTTGTCTGAGTCCTCTGGAGGGTGTGAAGGTCCTTGATGGAGCTCCATTAAGAAGTATGGAAAAACTAGTCGTGGTAACTAATGCCATCACCCACCTTATCCAATTGTAGTCAAAACCATAGGCTTTTAGAATTGCTCTTATGTAAGACCAGCTTAATTTGTCATAGGCTTTCTCTAGGTCCAATTGAATGATCATACCATCTTGTTTGTTGCTTTTGAGAGAGTGTACCACCTCATGAGCTTGGATGATATTGTTGAGGATTTGTCTTCCCTCTACATAGCCTATTTTCTCCTCCGAGATGAGAAAGGGTAGAAATGGCTTGAGTCGATTGGCTATTACTTTGGAAATAATTTTATACACCACATTACATAAGGCTATGGGCTAAAAACCCTCCGGAGTCATGACATTTTCTTACTTTGGGATAAGAGCTACGAAGGATGCATTCAGAGCCTTCAGTACCTTTTTGGATCTTCTTGAGTCTTCCACAACCTCAAGGATATCATGTTTGACAGTTTCTCAGCAGGCTTTGAAGAAGTCTACATTGAATCCATCCGGGCCTGGTGCTTTACCATTCTGCATTTCATTATTCACTTCACTGACCTCCTCTTCCGATACTAGCCTGTTGAGATTGTGGTTGTCCTCTCTGGTAACCAGCTGAGGGATGTACTGAGTGAAATGGTCAATGAACCTAGATCTGTCCTCCAGTGGCTCCTTTGCCATATTGCAGAAGTGCTGTACCAGGATTGATTCCATATCATTGTGAGATACAAGCTCAATACCTTGAGAATCTTTGATCTTAGTGATTCTATTGCGTGCCCTGTGAGCCATAGTGGATTTATGGAAGAATTTTATATTTCTTTCTTGCTCTCTAATCCATTGTATCCTTGATCGCTGCCTCCAGAAAATTTCCTCTTGTAAACATCGATCCTCCCATTCTTCCCGCAGAGAGTCAGTTAGTTTTTTCCGCTCTTCGGTGAAGCCCTCTGTGATGTTGATTTGATTGATCTCTTGGAGCTTCTGCTCAGTTTCTCTTTTGGCTTTGAAGATATCTCCAAATTCCTTTTTGTTCCAAGCTTTAAGACGGGATTTGATATGTTTAAGTTTCTGTTGGAGCATGAACATTTTTGTACCCTGAATATTCAGCTCCTCTCTCCACCATTTATCAATGTTACTAGTGAATTTAGGGTGTGAGAGCCAGGCATTTTCAAACCTGAAAGGTCTGTTTCTCGGTGTGCCCATGAAGATGGCTTCCAGCTGTACAGGCCAATGATCTAAACCTCCAAAGGGAAGAATGGAGTCTGCTTCTCAGTGTGCCCATGAAGGTGGCTTCCAGCTATACAAGCCAATGATCCGAACCTCCAAAGGGCAGAATGGAGGCTGTTATGGCGGGTCCTGTGAGAAGGAGGTCCTCTGAAATAATAAACCTATCAAGTTTGGAAGCAACTTGAGAAGCCCCTCCCCTTTTGTTGTTCCAAGTGAAGGTTCCATTAATTGTTTCAGTGTCCACTAGTCCCATGTTCATAATGAAGTTTTGGAAGGCCATGGAGTCTCTGCCTAGCTGTCTAGTGCCTCCCTTTTTTTCTGAAAGAGATCTTATCATATTGAAATCTCCTGCAACGATCCAAGGCAAAATGGGATGTCTTGCTCTTAGATCCTCCAGGGAGGTGAGAAGTTTGAGTTTGTTTGCTTGCTTTTGAGGTCCATAAACATTTGTAATCATGTATATCTCCTTATCCCCTATAGGTTGACATATCAAGGAGAGATAGTTCCTAGATGCTTCAACACCAAGATTCCAAATTTCTATGGATCCCACAACGTGAGAATATCCCCCCCCAGTTATTTGCCTTAACCTCTAAATACTCATATTTGATTAACCACTTACTATGAATATCTCTTATCTTGTCCATCGAACATTTTGTCTCCTGAATAAAAACCATGTCTGGTTTTTCTTCTTTCATTCTGTTACTAAGATTTCTTTGTTTCCTTCTATTCCCTATGCCTCTAATGTTCCAAGTTGTGAGTTTCATTAAGAAAGGTTAGTAAAGGAATAACTGGTAAGATCTTTCATCTTACCTGAGTTAAAAAATAGTTTTCCACATTCGTTCAGTAACTCATTCTGTCTCTTTCTTCCTCTTTTCCTACTTGAGTTCTTTGGAGATTGTGCCTGTGAATTCTCCATCATTTTGACCCCACTAGGCTCCTGGATTTCATGATTTCTTTTGACTCCAGCTCCCTTTGTTTGTGACCTCCATAGAAAGAGCTGTTGTACTTTGCCATAATCCTCTTTTGGCAGGGAGTCCACACCTATGTTTTTTCCTTGTTCCAGAAATTTCTCTAGATCTAGATTTTCCCTATCCAGAATCTCCTATAGCTCATGGTCCTCTGTTCCCACTTCACTTGGAGTCATCTCCTAGTCCCTACTGATCTCCATCAAGCTTGGTAGATCATCATCCTTTCGCTGGTTGTTTACTGTGATGTCCTCCATGTTAGTTACCTTATCCAGCTCCTTTGTTACGTTTTCCATGTCCTGGACTGTTTCCTTATTCCCCTCTTCTTCCTCTAGGATCTTGAAGCTGTTGTGTCTTATATGTCTGTCCTCATTTACCTTCTTGTGTGGATGTTTTCCCCCTTTCCCTTTGCTCCTGACTTTGGTGAAACCCTCGTGATCTCTCTCCACAGTGGTTTTCTGGTTACCTTCCCTATTGATTGAGGGGCAGTCTCTCTATAGATGCCCATGTTCATGGCAGTCGCGACACCTAAATGGTATGTGCTCATAATCCACAGTCTGCACCCATTCTTCATCATATACTTCTAAAATTATTACTTTCGGAAGGGCTCCAGATAGATCCATTTCCACACATATTCGGGCAAAGGAGGTATATCTTCCTTTCAGAGTTGCCTCTAAGATCTTTAGAAAATGCCTCAGCTTGTTGCCTATGGTTTTCAAAGATTCTGGTAGTCAATAATCTAGAGGAAGGGAGTATAGTCTGATCCAAACCGGTACTGATGTGAATGTTTCACATTCCGGAACAAAGTTCATCATCCATGGCCGCATGTAGAGTTCTACCGCAACATAGAAATAGGCCCCCCTTCAAACACTCTGTCTTTGTCCTCTAGGCTTGTGAACACTACTGTGAAAAAGCCTTTAGAACGTAGATGTAAATGTATTTCTCCCTTTGGCTTCCAATGGCTCCTTATCTAGACGTGTAACGCCCTCTCCGTCAGCGATAACCCCATGAACCTGCATATGATTGCATGTTCCGTCATATGATCCCTATGTGCTTGTATCGTTGGATCACCCAATACGACCCGGGGAATAATGCCAGATTTGGGTTTGCAGACCCCAATTGTCCTTATGGAAACCGGTCTTTCACTGCTGCCTCCATTTTCCTTTTCTTTACTTGTTTCCTGTTGGTTCCCTTCTTGATCTTGATGTCCGCTTCTTCCAGATATCCCTTGGCTTCGTGCTTCTGAAATCTTCTCCAGAGGTTTTTTAAAATGCTTCTTTCCTGTGTCCTTACTTCCTTCTGTCACTGCTTCACTGTAGGAGGGCGCAACACTCCCCCCTGCGTTCCCCGCCATGGAACCCTAAGTCCAAAACCTTATCTTCAACTCCAACCCTAGCTTCTCAGAGCCGCGCCGTCCAATCAAATTAGACCATTCAGACTTTATCTCCACAATATTTTCCAATAAAGAATCCAACAAAACCAAAATACAAAATATTTATTAATTAGATATACTTTTTATAAATCCTACAAACAAATATATGTTCTGTTTGCTCCTATTTCTGGCAAATACTAATCTTACAAACAAATATACATACAAAAACAAATATACATACAAATATTTGTTCATGTTTCTTGTCAATACTATGCAAACAAATTATGTGTCCCTGTTTCTTGTAAATCCTACTCGATATTATATTGAAGTGACAGTTTTCCACTAAAATTCTGCTCAATTTTGCAGACTTAATCTGTTTCTGTCTATTGTACACCCTACTCTATGGCCGTAGTCTAACTAACTCGAGGAATTCCCTAGAAAGTTATGGAAATTCCGGTCATATTTAGAGAAAATCCGGCAAGGATGTTTGTAAATCCAAGTTATAATTGTTAAACTTCAAAATTTCAGGCGTCGTAGACATTTTTGATGGTGCTGAATCTATTTCCACCATCAAAAACATGAATCAAACACTGCCTCTACAAGATTTTTTGAAATTTTTTTACCCGGAATCCGACCACTTTTAGCCGTCTGGACAATTCCTCCGCCTCGGTAGAGACTCCTATTATATGTTTCTGTTTATTGTACATCCTACTCAATATTATATTGATGTGACAGGTTTCCACTGAAATTCTGCACAATTTTGCAGACTTCATATTATATTGAAACCACAGTTTCATCAAATTTTGTAGAGTGTTACAAACTTCCTAGTTCTATTATATTGAAGTGACAAGTTCACACTAAGAATTCTCCACAATTTTACGGATTATGATGACTTCCCATCCCACGATTATTTTGCCCCCGTTGGCTTCAACATCAGACATGGTGTCGGCGATATCCCCGCATGCAGGAACCCACTGCGAATCTTTATTGGACATCCCAGAAGAACCTCCTCATTCTTCTTCGGCTTTAGAAAGTTTAAGCCTCTTCCCACCCTCCATCAAATTCATATTCTGGAACGAGTTCTGGGACAGATTTTCCTTCCATGGCCTCAAGGCAATCCTCCCCTTATTCCTTTCAGAGCACCTCAGTCTGTCACAGGTCCGAGCAACAGAGATGTTTCATCTCTTCACAATGTCGTGCTATGCAACTCCAATGTTGGGAGCCGTAATCAGCGACACCCTCTTGGTAAACTATTAAAACCAATCTTGTAGAACCCTCCTATTGAAATTGATAAATACATTGACATGAATGACTGTATGCTCTGTTTTTCATCTTGCAGGGAAAATATAGAACAATATTGTATCTATCTCTTCTCTAGCAATGGGGAACTGCGTGATGTCCATGGCTGCAATACCAGGTCCCGATCCTGAAGCTCACAAAGCTTTGAACTATTCGATGTGGAGCACTGCCATGGGTCTTTTATTCATAGCAGTTGGCACTGGAGGCATTAAACCCTGTGTCTCAGCTTTTGGAGGAGACCAAATAGAATTCTCTATGCCAGATGGTCAAACCAAAGAAAGGGTTCGCAGGATATTTTTCTCTGCGTTTTTCTTTGCAACTAATGTGGGCGCCTTCCTATCTATGATCTTCACGCCGCTGTTGAGGGCTAATTTGTCATATGCAGTCGCTTTTGGAATACCTGCTCTTCTCATGGGTCTCTCTATAATTATTTTCTGGTCTGGCCGTGGAGCCTACGTCGACAGACGGGCTGTGGGGAGTTTTTATCCTAGTTTTATTAAGATCATAATTAGTGCTGTAAGGCTGAGGAAGAAAGAATCTGGTTATGTAAATTTTGAACAAGTTAATTGTAGGGGAGGATCGAGCAGTCATTGGCTGGATGCTGCTAAGCTAAGCTGCGGTGCACAAGAACTTAAGAAGTTGAAGATGTAAAGGCTATTATCAGAGTAATTGTTTTCCTCCTCCCGGCTCTTCTATTTTGGTGCCTGTATGGTCAGAAGGCCTCTACGTGGGTATTTCAAGCGAAACAGATGAATGGGCATGTATCCTGGCTCGGAAACATTGTAATTAGGCCGGATCAGATGCAGGTGCTTATTAGCTAACCACAAGGCACCATAATATTAAAGGCATAGTAACAAAATAAAGGGGGTTTTTGTTTGCCTGTGGTTTTTTCTAAGTGTATTATTAAAACGAACCAAATTGACCAAGCCACTTAATGGTTCTGGTCTTCAAACTAAGCTAGAGTTAAAAACAGCTGTTTCTTTTGGGTTTGGGAGAAGCCAATAATGTAAATGTTGTTGTAAAATATGTTTCTCATGAGCAATTTTGAAATTATCTGTGGAATTGTATAAATATCTATATTTGTAAAGATTATTTAATTTAATTACTTTTCTTATACACCAGGGCTGAAACTGAATTAGGTACACACTAGGGATTAATTGAAGTGGATACTCATTCACATATACCACCAGTTACTGAACTAAGCAGAAAGACAAAATGATGAAATTTGTTGTCAGAACCATCCATCAATCTATGGTAAATGTTAGTACCAGAGAAAGGGAGGATGCTCATATATGTATTATGTAATCAGGGCTGAGAAAAATTGACCTTTGGAGCAATCGGTGTCGAGGATTCAGATTTTTTCTACCATGCAGGGATGGCTTCATAGAGAAGAGAAACGATCACAGTTTAGAAAGTTAAGATAAAATCTAATTTCATTTTTGTCTAAACATGATCTGGTCAATCCTAGCCGGAAGAACTCATATAGTCCCTCCATCTGATTAGTAATATACTGGAGGCTCTGAATTTTCTTACCCCCATTTTCAAGAAAAAATTTCTTTCTTTCCTATATACTTGATAAAGCAGCACTATCCTTCTGGCATGCTTTTATAACGAAAACCTTCCTTTACCCAGCCTCACGAGACCACACTTTAAGGATCTATGACCAATTTGATTGTCAAATGCAGAGAATCAGCGTAACATGTGATTAATTTAATTCTAAAATATATAGAAATATATACTGGAGGCTCTGAATTTTCTTCCCCCCATTTTCAAGATTTTTTTTCTTTCTTCCTATATACTTGATAAAGAAGTACTATCCTTCTGGCATGCTTTTATAGCGAAAACCTTCCTTTACCTTGCCTCGCGAAACCACTGTGTAAGGATCTATGACCAATTTGATTGTCAAATGCAGAGAATCAGCGTAACATGTGATTAATTTAATTCTAAATATATAGAAATAGGGTAACATGATCAGGATTGTTTTGTTGACAGGCTCTTGATCCACTACTTGTCCTCGTTTTTGTTCCACTTTTTGACCAAGTGATGTATCCTTTCCTAGAGAAGCATGGAGTTGCTATGAAGGCAACAAAAAGGTTGATTTTGGGAATGCTGTTAGCTTCTGTTGCATTTTTTACATCAGGGCTGCTCCAGTTAGCAATTGACAAGAGAATCACTACAGGATCCATCACATCTTATAATAACACTTTCTCAGATTCGAAGCCTAAGAATAAGTATCATATGGGATTGTTCGACATAGCTTACACAAATGAAAAGGAGAAGCAAATATCAATTCTTTGGCAGGTACCTCAGTATGTAATACTGACAGCAGCAGAAGTAATATTCATGGTCACTGGATTGGAATTTTCTTATTCGCAGGCCTCTTTTTCTGAAGTCAGTTGTTCAAGCAATCTGATATCTGACATCTGCTGAAGGTTTCTCTCCTTTCCTCCTTTTATCTAATTAATATGTATCATGTGTAATTAGTCACACTGTTGTATTTATTGAATATTCAATATTGTTTCCGATACCGATTAAATGTTCTGGTGTCAACAGGTGATTTGATCACCATTTTAGTTGTGGGTATCATTGGGAACCAGCTATCCACAGCAAAGAGGTCATTTTTATTTGCAGGAGTAGGTATTATTGGTATGGTGTTCATGATATGTGTAAGTGCATGTTTCACAAATGCAGAGAATCCCAACGTTGAAGAGGACAGCATGACTGTTAGTACAGAAGTTCAGTCCAGCATGATGGAATGAGTATCTCCTATTTATCTTATAGCTTAAATGTATAATATTTGATCATATGAGAAGATTGTGGTTTGTTATTATTATTGGTCATTGTGAGGTAGAATTTTTCTGTAAATCGAAAATATGTTTCTAAGTTTCAGGGGTTGTTGGATATGAGAGATTCTCTCCAACTAGTTGACTCCTATTTTGGTGTGAGTAGAGATATTCTCTCAACAGTTTATTAGTGTGTTAAAATAGTGTATCTACCTCGAGGCATAGCTTGATGTATTTACAAATGCACAATTATCTGTTAATAGAACAAAAAGCATAGTTTTGGTGTGTGTTGGGAACCATGTCTAGTCTCTCATTTCTTTACAAAGTGTTAGAGCTGGTATGGGCTTGACTCTCTCGTGAGATAGGTCCATCGTCATGGCATTTCAATGTTTTTAATATTCTATACATAGGTAGGATCAGTGTGGGTGAGAATATATTGTTTATTAAATGTTTGCTATGGTGTGTTGGTGGTAATATGTTATACATAGGTAGGATCAGTGTGGGTGAGAATATATTGTTTATTAAATGTTTGCTATGGTGTGTTGGTGGTAATATGTTTAACTACAGTTTGTCAGAGTTATTCTGAGTTACCTTAGTTTTCTTTTGTATTGGTTTCATCATTGTAAAATGTGATTGATTAGTCTCGAGATTGATTACTGCATACTTTCTACTTTATTGACACCGACTCTGTCGAGAAGTATAGTTCAAATAAGAATTTTCGTACAGGTTTAATGTGATTGTGCTAGAAATTCGAGATATTTTGGAAAATTAATTCTATTTTGGAATTCACTTTAGTAAAAAATGAAATTCTTATATTTAGCTGTCAAAGTCTAAAAAAGTGTATCCCATGCATGCATAGCTTAAAATAGGAGTAAACTCGAAAATAGATTATGGTTTTAGTCTTAGCAAAGAGTATGAAGACAGGTCATGAGAGGATTCCACACACTCATGAACAATTGAGCAGGTTGAGCAACCAAGAGAGCAGAAGGGGGGGAGAGGGTGGTGGTGATTCCAGGAGAGATGAATCTAGGCAGCCTCCAGTAGGTTGCAATACAAATTCGTATAGACAGACCATACAGGCATCCATACAATCCATATGGTCAGGCTGTAATCCATATGGTCAGGCTGTAGATACAACAACAATAATCTCTCAGCAGATTGTTCCTCTCAAGTTTAGAGTCATTTTTTATAATTGTGCAATGTTGTTTTCTTGTGGGTAACTTATGGATGTTTCCTTGTAAGTTTTGCGAATAAATGAAATGCTGATTTTGAATGAGTAATTATTTTTGTATATGTGAAATTGATTTTATGTTTCTACTATTTAATTTCTAGCTATTGTGTGATTGATGTTATGGTTTGAAATTTATTTCTACATTAATTAAATTGAATAATTACTTGGTCAATAGAGATCATAAGGAATTTAATCACCTAGGCTTGGAAATTTTTAATGGTATGAGAGCTAACTTTTTGAATTGAGATTGTCCAAGGATTTGCAATGGTAAATTAATTGGTGGAAAAAAGGATAAGCAGTTAGAGGATTTCAAATTAATGTTCAGATTTGGAAGCTTGTGCAGTAGATCTTAGAGATGGCATCAACTAGCCACGGGTTTGAGGATAGATTGGATGGTGCCATGAATATTTTAGCATGCAACATGAGAGTTACACTCTTACTAAAAAAGAATGTCTCTAGGATATTGTCAAGGACGTTGTGGCTCTGCTTACAAATCCATAAGACTTGGTAGTTCACAGGAAAAAAATGTAAAGGCCACGCACATGATCTTGGATGCCATAAACTTTAAAGGTTTATTTGATTCCTCATGTATCTGACACGAAGAGAGCGAAGGAGATGTTCAATGCCCTAGTTAGTCTCTACTGGAGTCAGAACTTAAACAAGAAGAGACTTACTGGAGTCGGAACATAAACAAGAAGATAATATTGTGGAACAAACTCAAATCTATAGTGATGACCAAATCAGACATAATCACTAATTGCATTAGGAAGATCACATATATTCATAACCAACTTGGAGTAGTTGGGGAGAAGGTTGGAGATGCAGAGCTAATGAACATGGCACTGAATGGTTTCTCAGCTTCCTGGGAACCCTATTTCAAAAGTATGTGTGTTTGAGAAAACCTTCCTAACTTTGGGAGGCTTTGGGATGGTTGTATCCAGGAGGAGACTCGGATGGAGTTAGAGGCCAGCAAGAAGGGTGGTGATGATAACCTAGCTCTATTTGGTGAATAGAAAGGAAGCACTTGATATTTTATGATAACCTCACAACTATGAAAGAAGGACTTGATTAAAATCAAGTGCTTCCTTTGTCAAAAAGAATGGTCATTATTCAATATAGTGTCTAGAGAAGAAGAAGGGTAAAGGCAAGCAGTAGCAGAAGCATGTAGCAATCTCTACAGAAATCGGATGAACAAATTCACTACGAAGTTCGAGAAGGATTTCTCATTAGTATATTTCCTTTCTACCAACACAATTTTGATGAATGTGTGGTATGTGGACAGTGGGGCATCTCTATATATGACATCAACCTGACATTTTTTTCTAGTTTCAATAAGTAAGACTCAAGAGAATAGGTTGAGCTTGGTGATAATGCAATTGGTACTATTCCCTTCTAACTTGAGTCAAGTAACTCTTTACATTGTGACGATGTCTTATTTGTACCAAGTCTTAGGAAGAATTCGCTTTTAGTTTCAATAATGGAGGATAAAATATTTGCAGTAGAGTGCAAGAACCAAGAAGTCCTCATTAGATTGAAGGATTCTAGCCCAGATACAGCTCAGGTAATAGGGGTTAGAGAAGGTAGTTAGTACAGGTTGCAAGGTGAACTTGCTTAAGCTTTGGTGCATAACAATGATAGCTTGTGTGAGGTGTGGTACAAGAGGATGGGGCACCTGCATGATAGGGCATTTCATTTTTTGAGAGAGATAGTCAAGCAAGGGTGAATCTCGGCAACTTTCATAGGCTGCAGTATAGATATCTATAGTCATACAGATAGACCATACATGTGTCTGTATAACTCATACGTGCAGACCGTATAGTCATACAGAAACCGTGCTCTCTTAGCAGATTGTTCTGCTCAAGTTTTGGGGTGATTTGATTTTATATAACCATGTAGTGATGTTTTTTTGTGGGCAGTGTGTGGAGGTTTGCTTGTAAGTTTTTGAAGGAATGAAAAGCGGATTTTGAAAGAGTAATTATCTGTGTGTGAAATTTGTTTTATGCTCATGTTATTTCCAACTATTGTGTAATTTGATGCTATGGTCTGAAATTGATTTTTGCATTAATTAAATTCAACAATTACTTGTTTTGCTTTAGTCCACCTAGGCTTGAAAATTTTTCAGAGTCGATCAAGTTGTAATTGATCAATTGTATGAGAGAGCGTTGGCATTATTGCAAGCATTTCAAGGAATGATATGTTGGTGTTCCTTATGGATGGCATGCAATATGCCTTATAGGTGCTTCATAAAGGTATCGCAAAAGTGAATTCTATAAACAATTTGTAGGGCCAGATCAAAGATCCGAGTGGAGGTAGATTGTGGGCATGTGAGCTCATGGCTGGAAAATGGCAACAATTAAGAAGATGTGGGGAAATCTAGCTAGCTTTGTGTTGGTTGTCTGATCTAGATTATTTCTAGAAAATCGTTTATGAAGAATAAAGTTGATTAATGTGACGAGCAACATGCTGTCTAAATGGTCCACCGTATCAGTCTGATGCTGTCAAAGGGAGTCACCGGCAAGAGGATGAGTTGCTAAGGAATTGAGCTGCCATCTCTAAAAGGAGTTGCTTTCAATTCGGTTAGGAGCTACCATTGCTATCTCTATGTGAGAGAGAGATGGCTGCACAAGGTTTGAGAGGGAAACACAAAGCTGAGTAGAGGAAATTGACAGAATTAAGAAAATAGATTCATGATGACCAAAAACAAATGAGTTCCGTCAATTGCAGGAATGTGCTGGTCTTGTCCCTAAACAAGAACGTTTTGAGCTTCTATATGCTTTCGAACTCTGCCCGTGGGTAGAAATAATTATGACAGCTTTTTGTTGGGTAAGTCAATGGAGCCACAGAAAAATAAGGCAGAGAATGAACTAAGCAAGCTTGCTGCAGTTCCAGGAACACTTTTTTGTGAAAGAATACTTTCAATATACAACAAGGTGATGAAAGGCTACCTCATGAAGAGCTTCATGGGTAGGTGGTTTCACTCTGGTGACTTGGTGGTCAAGCATCCAATGTTGATTTCTGGTAGCATCGGATGTGCTCTAAGTCTCAAATTTTGCAGGGAGGCTTAGACACATGCATTCTCCAATATCTGGAAATCGTTTTGAGAAATTTCACCCGGAGACAGTTTTATTAAAATAATTAATGGGTATTAATCTAAACTGTGGGTGTAACTTCTAGAAAAAGACGAGGATCAAGCCAAAATGATCTAAGCCATTGATTAGATGTTAATTTGGGTCGTTGGTTGTCCAACATAAAGATGTAAGAAGAGGCTTGAGGGGCACTTAGAGAACACAAAAAGAAGATCAAAAGTTCGATTTTCTGAAGCACAGCAATTGTTGGAGAGATTTTCGATAGTGATATTTTGCAGTGAAAGGCAGGGATAGTATTTGAAGGGAAATCTTTCCCAGTTAGAGAATGCTCAATAGAGAAGGCAGAGAGGGATCCAACAGAGGCAGTGCAGAGACGGAGAGGTTGACGTAGAGCCACGCATAAGCCTTGAGGGAGTCCAAAATTTGTTGTAGGATTCGATTTCTGTAGCTGGAAGCGAGGGTGTGAGATCAGGAGAGCAGAAGTCAGAATCCTAGAGGCAAATCGATCAGCCAGGAAGAGTGACGCAGGTCCTACACAGTGTGATGATGGGCTGACGCAGTTCCTAAATAGTGTGACACTGGGTTGACGCAGACACTGCGCAAAGGCAACCAGGGGCTGTTCATTCAAGGGTTGGATCAGCCAGGACTTTCAGTGATAGTGTGAGGTAATCTCACAAATCTCTCTGTCAGTGATATTCTCTGTAACTGGATTGTCGAGAAGGCATCCAAAGACTCTATTGCATAATAATAAAACCCTCAGAGTTGTTGCACCAGTTTCCCGCATTGGGTTTTTCTGGGGACATTTGTCCAAAAATAACTTTGTAGATGTGTTGTATCTCTTTCTTGTTCAGTTTCTTGTTTCCACATTTTATTTAAATGGTGAAGGTTGCAGTGTATTAGTTTCGATGTTTACTATAGGAAACAATAAATAATTTTGTTCAGTGATTAACAAATAGAATAAACATAATCAGTTGTTGCAGTAGAAATTTGGGGCTTCCAAATTTTCACATAGTATCAGCACTACATGTGAAACAACACAACAATGTCAGAAGGATCTAGCGTTGAAGAAGGAAGGGAGTTCGAAATTCCTGTAGAGGCAACAATTCGAATCCCTTGAGGGTTTGCGCAATCAGGCCAAGAGGGCAAGATTTTCATGGTAAATCTCTCTCTGAGTGAGTTGACAAAGAGGTAGGATTTCCAGATCGATATTTGTTAGCGGCAGAGGGAGCAACGCAGCAAAAGCTTCAGCGAAGAGGGGTGTCTGGGGTGACACATTTTTCTACAGGCAGTTGTTGGGCAGAAAGACGTCAGAAGGAAGAAGAGAGACACTTGAGGGAATTTCTTCCTCAGAGAATTCCTAGCCAGGGAATTTGAATTCTTATCTGGAGAGTAGTAGTAGGAGAGAGGAGGTCATTCGACTTTTTCGATTGGCAGAGATGGCAGCTAGTGGATTGAGAGGTCAGGATCGGTTGGATGGTGCATCCAACTATGTGATCTGGAATGCAAGGATGTCATGCCTTCTGGATGAGCATTTTCTCAAGATCTATGTCGACAGTTGTGGTAGCTGAGGCCACGGATCCATATCCGCTCAAGAAGTACAAGGGAGAAATGGTGAAGACTAAAAGAATGATCCTCGATGGAGTGAAAGATCATATAGTCTATCACATTGCTGGCAGAAACACTACCAAGGGGATGTGGGATGCTTTGTCGACGCTGTATCAAGGATCTTCCAAGCAACGTAAGATGTACTTGGAGCAAAAGATGAGATCTATGTAAATGCAGAAGGGGGAAGGCATTGATCCATTCCTCTCTAAGCTTCAGGAGACCTTAGATGAGCTAGCAGTTGTGGGGTCAACACCTCAAGTTTCCAAGATGGTAAGAATGGCCCTAAATTCAATATGTGAGGAGTGGTAAGTCTTTGTGCAGAGCATCCTGGTGATCAGGAGCTCAAAATTTGCCAAAAATTCATAGTTGTCAGGATGGTGTGAAACCTAAACGAATGCGTAGTGCTCGTCATTCTGATTCCAATAGTGTGGACACTGAAATCCGAGCTCATATGCAAAAATTAGAGCAAGTCAAAGTTCAGCTTTGACTTCGACACATGGCAGGATTGGATGACATGGCAAAGGTCCCAGCGAATGGGGAAGCAACAAGTGGCAGGTTGCCATTGGGTCTCGCATATCACATATTGGGGAAAAAACATTGGTTGCGGCTTAAGAATCGGCCCCCAACAGTGTCGATTTGTGATTTGCGATATCGCAATCGCACATCACAGAATGTTAAGGAAATCGCCCCCCAGATTAGTTAGGGTTGTGATGCGATATATTACAATTGTAGAGTCGGGTTGCAATTTGTGATTCGCAATCGCATATCGTACCAGTAGCCCGCTGATATATATGTTACCGAGGGACTCTACTGATGCAATTTGCAGATGCGATATCATTTCAGAGTTGTAGTTTATAACTCGTCGGGTCTGCAGATCGCCAGATCGCATATCACAATGAGTTAAGTCTCGAATATAATAATCACCCTCGGTAGATCAGATTACAATTTGCGACAAAGTTGCGGAACCGTCGCCTTTTCCTCCGGACCAACCACTTTGTTTGTGACCACTTGGCCTTAACTGCGAGATAGGCAGGGAAGATGGCTGGACCGCCGATTTCGGTGGAACTGCCAGAATTAACTCCAGATAATGAATTTAACTGGCAGCGAGCCAGATTTGGAGGAGAAAATTGTGGAAAGACTGACAAAAGTCATAACTAAGGCAATTTTCGACTAAATGAGATGCAAAAAATAATAGCCATTTTTGGACATTCTAAACTCATTGGAACAGGTTTCAGGATCAAAGGAGCACTCTTGGATAGGATTTTTGCAAAGTGAAGCCTATGGGTGCCATGGTCAACCAGAGTGTTGATTCAGTTTATGGAGGAGTTTGAAAATGGAGATGACATTGTAGGGGTATTCCAGTCTCCATGTGCTTTTTGCAGTAGCCATTACATCAATGTTGTAGCTTTATTTCTTCTTTTCTCTATATGTGTTTTGGAGAAGAGACTTGTTTATGTACTTCAAGTGGATTGTGGTACTGTTTATGCTTTTTGAAGTTGGAGTATGGGGTCTTGGTGTAAGATGCCTGTGTTTGCTGAAGGTTTACATGTTTGACTGTAGGTTAACATGTGTATGGAGTAAGAACTTTTGCAGAAGTTGTTTCTTTGAAGGAGAAACTAACCATTCCATTTTCGCAGTGTATGTACTCTTATTTTTTAGATATTGTGCATAATGAGAATGGGTCGTGCCTTTAGAGCTGATCCAAGGAGATGTAGTCCAGGCGGGGTGAGATGTAGCCCAGAAGGGGTGAACTCCTTTAACAATGGAGCTGGTGTATTACTGATTGATGCATGTTTCCATTCAGTGTTTTGGTTTCATGTTTTAAGTTTTCTTCATGAAACTAACTCAAGTAAACACACAAAATTCATGTTTTTTACTTGCTATTTTGGAGTACAAACCTCGAGCACATTTTTATATTTTGATGAGGATCTTAGCACAAAAATCTAATATTCCAAATTCAGATCAAGTTGGTATCGGAGCTTAGGTTTGCTTTGTGCAAGGAGGAATTGACTGTTGTTTGCAAGTGAATGTGTTTTGAAGCTTAAGTGAGGAGAAGGTTTTGGAAAGGAGAGCAAGATTGTTACAATCTCTACCACTACCTCAAATTGCAGTAGAAGCTTCAAGCAAAGCATGTCCCAAGCAGGAGAGCCTGCAAGAATGTCAGAGGATGTGAACGCTTTTAGAAAGAATTTCTTAGACATGGAAGAAATGGTGAAACCTCCATGAAGAGAGGAATACCAAATTGCAAGGTGAAAGCTCTATACCTCCAAGAGGAGAATGTTCTCCAAGGGAAGAAGGTAACAAGAATGGTGATAAACCACCATCTTCTCCACAATCTTCATGTTTTTCTACAACTCTTATGCAAGATGCTAGTGTAAAAAGTCCCTCAGAGAAGGTAGATGGACAAGTTTGTACCTTTTGTCCACATGATGTGGAAGATGAGTTTCTATCAGCACCCAAATTCAAGGAGCTGAAAGAAGAGAGCCAAAGAGTCCAAGAGCACACATCCAGAATCAAAAGGGAGTTAGAAAACATCTTTATATGTCAATCAAAAGATGAAGCAAAAAGTAAGAATTTACATGCTTCTTTCTTATGCGAAAGTGTTGACGTAAATTCATTTGTAGCCTTTGAAAAGCATAGTAAAGTCTTAGACATGGCAAAAATAGTGAAAATCCTCTATGAAGAGAGGAATACCAAATTGCAAGGTGAAAGCTCTAGACCTTCAAGAGGAGAATGTTCTCCAAGGGAAGAAGGTAACAAGAATGGTGATAAACCGCCATCTTCTCCACAATCTTCATGTTTTACTACAACTCTTATGCAAGATGCTAGTGTAGAAAGTCCCTCAGAGAAGGTACATGGACAAGTTTGTACCTTTGTCCACATGATGTGGAAGATGGGGTTCTATTAGCACCCAAATTCAAGGAGCTGAAAGAAGAGAGCCAAAGAGTCCAAGAGGACACATCCAGAATCAAAAGGGAGTTCGAAAACATCTTTGTACGTCAATCAAAAGATGAGGCAAAAAGTAAGAATTTACATGCTTCTTCCTTATGTGAAAGTGTTGACGTAAATTCATTTGTAGCCTTTGAAAAACATAGTAAAGGCATTGGATCGAAGCTCTTGACCAAGATGGGTTACAAGGGAGGAGGCCTTGGAGTAAACCAGCAAGGCATTAAAAATTCAATTAAGGCCAAGGAGAGGCCTAAATATGAAGGCTTAGGCTATGTTGCAAAAGAAGAATGGTCTTCTAGTGACAACTCATAGGTATTGTGTTCCTTTTGTCCTAAGAGAGGACATGAGGAGGCAAGATGTTGGGATTTGCATCTAGAATTGGTTCCCGCTTGGTTCCTCAAGCGTAAGAAGGACTCGAAGTGCAAAACATCTCTAAAGAGAGATGAAAAAGTTGAAGAAGAAGGGAAGCTAAGTTCTTCTTGCCATGCAAGTTCCTCATGCAAGAAGCGTAAGCCAAAGGACAACAAAAAGAGGTATAATCGTCCCCTATTAATTCAAATGCTTTTCATAATGGAAAACAACATGTTGAGAAATATGCTTCCATGCACCTTTTGTAAGTGTCCTAAGTCTGTCATTTCAAATTTCTTTTTAAGGCTGGACTTCACATGGTTTATAAGGATGGGATCACTACCAGTAAGAATAAGATCATCAACATAAAGAACAAGGATGATAAGAGAGTTTCCCACTGTCTTTGTGTAGACAGTATTGTCAGAATGACACCTAGAAAAGCCAGATTCTAAAAGAAAGTTATCCATTTTGGCATACCAAGCCCGAGGAGCTTGCTTGAGACCATAAAGAGATTTCTTAAGTCGACATACAAGGCTGGAGTCTGTTTGGATGAAGCCAATGGGTTGTTCCATATAGATTTCTTCTTGCAAGTCCCCATGCAAGAAGGCAGATTTAACATCCATCTGATGGACTTCCCATTTTAAAGAGGCAGCAAGGGAAAGAACAAGGCGGATAGAGTTCATTTTGGCAACAGGGGAGAAGGATTCAGTGTAGTCAATGCCTTCAACCTGTGAAAAGCCCTTAGCAACAAGACGAGCTTTATGTTTATCAACTTTCCCATCTGGTCCATACTTTGTTATGTAAACCCATTTACATCTAACAAGTTTGCGTCCCTTTGGTAGAGGAACAAGATCCCATGTATCATTTGCCAACAATGAATGATATTCTTCATTCATAGCTGCTTCCCAATGTGGATGGCCCGAAGCTTCTGCAAAGGTGTCAGGATCATGATTTACTGGAGCTTGAGCCAGTAAAGAAGAGGCTCTTCAAACTGAGAACGTGTACGTCGCTGATCTGTAGGATCACCGGCAAGATCACCTGTTGCATCCTGAGTAGCATGGACCCATCTTGGAAGTTGAGGA
>APFE031523356.1:0-15960 GCA_000404065.3 Pinus taeda | reverse complement strand
TTCTCCTAAATTGGTAGGTCTCATATTGTCTAGGTTAGCTTATCAAAATCAAGGCAACAATGTGTTTGTTGACATAATTTATTTGTTGCATTTTATTTCGTATTTTCATCATATGTTTTCACTTATAAATTTTGAAATCGATAACCTATGTAAGAAAATTAGATAGGATCCCATTTTTTCTTTAGGTAAGTGGTAGGGAACCCAATAAAGACAATTTTCATAGGAAACCCTTTTTTACTAAGGCACAACAACAATATGGTATGATTTTTATTTTACTACTTAGTTTATTTCACCAAAATGTCAAAAACTCACTCCTTTGTACTTAGTGGTAAGTGAATGTTATAGAATAAAAACATTGCATCTACTTCAAAGGACATTAAAAATGGAATGTTCTACCTTGCATCCGTGATAATAAGTAAGATAAATCTAGAAAACATAGCCATTAATGATTTATCAAACATTTCATTAATCTACCCTTTTCCTAGAACTATTATAGCTTTGATATTACTTCAAGTTTTCTCACAATTTACAACAAATGACACCCTTTACTTATAAAAAAATGAGGCTTTATATAGAGATTTCTTCACTCTATATCACTTGGGTTAAAAAGTTCATTATCACCTAAAACATTTTGAAACAGTGAGTGCAAGGCTTCTGTCCCCTACTTTTTTTGTTAAAAAATGAGAAAGAGTCTGTTTTATGAGTGCAACTACATTGTGGCTAGTAACATAACATTTTAATAAATTGTGGTTTATAATTTTTTTTAATAAATAAGGTTTTTTTTGTATTATTATATTTTAATAATTATTTATTATTATTATTTTTATATAATTTTTCATAAAATGTTTTATTAATTATCAGCTTACCTAAATTAATTAAAAATGGAGTCCTATCTTCATCAAAATCATCTTTCTTTATAATTAATTTATTTTTAATCAAAATTTATTTAATTATTTTATGATGTATTTATGTTTATATTTATATATATATATATATATATATAATAATTATATATATATATATTATATATATATATATATATATATATATATATATATATATATATATATATTGTTGTGGTTCACGGCCTGCAACTGGCTGCTACATCCACAGGAACGGATCACGGCAATTCCCCGAAGGGAACTGCTCGTCGGCTTTTTCTATGCTAAGCCTGGCCCCAAGGGCGTCGAGGAGATTTGACCCCGTGACCTCCCATTAGCGAGGTACTTAGCAACGGGAACTCGACCATTTGAGCTATCCCTTGGGGTTGTATTATAATTTTTTTATTACAATACATGATATAATTATTTTCTTCTTTCCTATAAAATTCTATTCACTATGTCCATCTTTTAGATGTGCATAATAAACTTTAAAAACTTATTAATAATGCTCCCTTAAAACCCATTGACCTCTAAATTCTCTAGGTTCTAATCAACCCCCTAAACATACATTAACCCCCTAACACCTTAACCCCATTCCCCTAAGCCCTTAAACCCCTAAACCCTAAGCCCTTAATCCGTAACCCCTAAACCCTTAAACAATAACCCCTTATCCCTAAGCCCATAAATTAATTAACCCCTAACTCAACCTAACCCCTTTGTCGACCCTAACCATCATAATCAAATAATATTTCTCCACATCAAGATGGCAACATAGGTCAAATATATCCCAAAAGAATATAAACATTTTCAATAGAAAGATAATACAATTTACAATACAAAGACATACAATTTAAAATACAACATACATATAAACATTTACAAAAATAATCTACAATACGAAGACATATAATGGATAACTTACTAATGGATTATATTCATGCCCACCTTCAGCGTGTCCATAGTCTCTACAATTCCTTTTAGCTCTTGTTACTAGAAGTCTCCATATCTTAAAGCCCTTGCATATTTTATAATGGCCATAACATTTTCAAACCTCCTAAGCCTCCGATGTTGATCCCACATCGCCTTGGCCTCCATGAGGAATGTTATGCAACATTTTTCCTCACCAAATTTTCAGCGATGATTTTCTTCAAAAAGTAACCTCAAAATAAGCCTACAACCTTTTAAAACAATCACAAGTAATATAGCAACTATGCTGAAGTTATATGACATTCGGGCCTCTACACACACACATATTATAGTTTTTTTTTTCCCGTAAGAAAAAAATCATAATTTTATTCATATTGATAAAATTACATTTTGTAGATGCTTGAAGCATATGCATATGGCTGATCCTGTAATGACAGGCAACAAATAGAAAATAAAACCGCAAAGTAGCAAAAAATTGGTTCCTGTAATGACAGGAATAACAACAGAAATAAATTGTGCCCCTATATTTTCCTTCCTTTTTTCTTCTCTACTTTGCGCCAGACTCCAGTGTTGGGAGTGGGGTCAATTATAGCAAGTTGGTTTTCCTCTATATAAACAGGTTGTTCTTTATCCGAGTCCGATCCTTCAGAGCTATGTGCTCGTTTGGCTCCGCTTATTTCCAGCTGTAATTCTTGCTGTCGTACCAAGCTATTTGGCTCCAATTTGGACCCTTCGGTGTTCTCTTCCTGTGTTTTTTCCTGTCTCCTTTGTACCTCAGTGGGTTCCGTGTTTAGTGCCTCTTCCTCCAGTGGTTCGGTATGCTGCCAACCTTTTGGTTTTTTCTATTGTTTCTTGTTCCCTTTAGGCTCCTTACTAGTCAGTGGGCATGCACATTGAAGGTGCCCTGTTTGCAAGCAGTTGCGGCATCTGAAAGCCGTGTTCTCGTAGTCAAGTTGTTGCGTCCACAGTGAATTGTTAAAATTCAATGTGATGTGATCTGGGAGTCCTTGACTTAAATCTACCTCTATACATATTCTAGCATATGTGAAAATTCCCCGGATAGCTCTGTCCTCATCTATTTTAAGATGTTTTCCTAAGGAATTCCCGATGGCTGTTAAAGCTTTTCGATGCCAAAAATGCAGTGGGAGGTTATGCAGCCTTACCCAAACTGGCATCGTCAAAACTACCATGGTATTGGCATCAAAGTCCGGGAACCAGGGGGTGATAAAGAGGCCAGCATTGCCCCAAAACCAAGGCCCCTGATTAATGATATTATCTCGTTCCAGTTCTGTGCTGAATCTGACTATGAAGAAACCCTTAGGGCATAGATATATTTCACATTTGGATGTCCATGATGTATACACCCATTGATGTAGTGCATCAACTTTGGGCCAATAACCGTTAAATCTGCATATAACCACATTGTGAATTAAATCTGAGTAGAGATCTGATACCTCCGGCAGTGATACATTAAGCATAGGTGATTCTATCTTCTGTTCCACAATGTAGGGCCCTGGAAGCTCTGATGTGGGTGCTGGTCTGTGTTGGAATGGTTCCTTTCCTTTGACTGCATCGCAGAAGGAGCCTGTGTTTTTTGAGTTGGTTCCCTTGCACTCCCCTCTAAGTATCAGGTTGAGGATGATGGTTGAATCTTTAACTACTCCATAGCGCTGGAGAGTATGTTGATCCTGCATGTAGAGTCCTGAGAATAAGAGATTTTGGTATGCTGCTGGAGTTCCCAGTTTGATCTGGATCTCCTTTTTTAACTCCAAAACATCCATCCCTTCCCTGATCTATACACAACAGTGTCTGCCTTCTACCGATCTGATAAATATTTGTTTTAGATCTGACGGATCAACCTTAGGCAATCCCCGATTTTCATAATTGTTCTCCAGATCTGGCGTATCCATGGTGGTTCTAGGGTTTATTTGCCTTCCTTCCATGTAGATGGGCTTTCTTCCTCCTGCCCGCATTTTTTCTGTTGCAGCCTTAGTGGTTCCAGGGACCTTGTCCATGCCCCAATTTGCCGATTTGTTTTCCAGATCCGACGATGTATAGAAAGGCTCTCCATCTCCTATCGTCAGTTTCTCAGATTTAATCACATTAGTTCCTGAGTGTGCCTCAGCGGTACTGGGCCATATAACAAATATATCATCGGATCTGTTTGATTCGTGTCCAGTGGTTCAAGGTTGTTTCTCCCTAATGCTCTCTGATATCATATCTGAGCTGCCCCTCATTATTCCTGGGGGAGCAGTATTCAATTTGATTTCTGCATGCATGGTCATCTCTGGCCGGTCCGCTTCGTTCTTACCTCTGTACGCATTTAAAAGTATCGAAACAAGGCAGTATTGTGTTTTTATTTGCAGATCTGGGTGATGGTGGGCTGCATTGCCCATGCCGTGACCTGTTACATTAAGAGAAAACGGTTTACAGTTAATATACCCCTTAAATAGATGTTGTGAGCTTGTCCATGACCTGTAAGCAAACCGTGCAGTCTCCGGAGTCCGATTTGATGCAGATGGCTTGTGGCCTGTTCCACTGCAAAGCCCGATCCATGATGGCGAATACTGTTGGGGCATTCCGGCGCTCGATTTCCTCCAAGGATTCTCTACTATCTCCTCCTCTTCGCAGATCTGCAGTTTGACGGCAGCACCAAGGAATGTAGAAACCATAGCCATCCTTTCGTCTGTCCTTCCGCCCACATATTATAGTTATAATAATACATTATATAAATTTATTTATATAACTTATATTGTAATTATATAATATTATATCAATAAATATATTATTGATATTAATATTAATATATATTAATAGTATTATATTAATGTTATATTTATTAGAATTAGTTCAACTCAACATAAAGTGGTCCCATATTAGAGGTTGACCAATGAAAAAAACCATTAATGGTGGAATTGGCCGTTATACAACAATTCTCTTGCATTCGTTGGATATTCGACCAAACATCAGGTATTCGAAGGTAAAGGAAATCTCGCCGAATATTCAATGGTAAAGGAACTCCTGTTAGAAAAAAAAAAAAGAACCATTTAAATTCTAACAATTTTTCCAATTTTGTCCATTCCTTCAGACTCCACTGTCGGATTTTCCACCCATGTGTATTAGTGCATGAATTGTTTAACAAAAAATGGGGATTATCTTGTTTAATATATTTTTACTTATGTTAGGGTTTGGGGAAGTAATGATTTCCGTCATGTTTTACCTCTTTACGTCCTAGACAAACTATTACCAAGGGAAATTGCTTATCAAACTGTCAAGACTAGAATCAACCTTGAACTTAAGAAATATTCCAATAGACTTTGGCCTAGATTCCCTTTATAGGTTGGTTTGTTCACTATGCAAATTATCAACATGTTGAGAAAGAAATTCAAGCATTTTTTAAGTGAAAGCTTGCTACCATTCATGTTATATTTTATGATCCTTCCCAAGTAGTTGAGAATTTATCTGCTTAACCATATATCAAAAGCTATATCCACAAACATAATGAATACGATGATTTATTTTGTTGATCTTCTACTTATGATTACAACTTTTAACATTTTATGGTTTTCAAAGATACTAGAAGGTCCACTTTGCGACTGCAATTTCTCAAATTACCTGAAGGATGGTTTCATAGAAAAAAAAACCAACTCTTCTACACAGGTTTCTCCCTACGTTGCTACTCCAATTCATATTTCTTCTATATATTCTCGGGATCAAACTTCTTCAATCAACCCATTAGTTAGTGATATTGTTAAATACTAGCATGCTATTGATGGTGCTAGAAATCCGTAAACCAAGGGGGTCTCCCCAATGAAAAGTATGAATTAGGATTCACACTATTTGGTGTAGGAGCCTCTCCAGAAATAAGGCCTGGATTCCGTATGTTTTCAGAGATTTTCCTTGGCCACAATGTTCGACACAAGAGAGTAATGCACATGTACTTCAGATGAACAAGTGAGTATGCCTTGTGGAATGTTCCATTACAGTATGTATCAAGGTTCTTCTACTAAATGGGGAGAGAAAAGTGAGCCTTTAAAAGACAAGTAATAGTACTAATCTAGTAAAGACACATGAGCACATACATATGAATGAATCATTGGAAAACTAGCAAAATAGTTCACATAGAACCAACGATTGCTAAAACACATACAACACACCTTCAACAAGATAAGTAACAAAGCCACCGCAATAGTTCAATTTCCTTAGTACAAATGAAAACAACATACATCACAAACATTCAAATAATACTCTTACAATATTTATGACATACACATGAAAGTGTTTTGGCTCAACGACCTTCGAAATTAAGCAAAATTTCCAAGGTACATCGGTACAAAGAACACCACTAGCTCCAATAGTGGAGAATTAGAGCAACCACTTTCTCCTTCAAAATAACTATTTTCCTCTCTAATGCTTGGTAGGAGGAGCCAAAGGGGCAAGTCCTTTGCATGAGCTATTAGGGTGTATATATAACAAATGGGGTGATCATTCACCTCCCTTGTGACTCTTGGACTACCCTCATGACTGTTTGACTTCTTTTTGACTCTTTGACACCTTCATGAATTTTCACATTCTATGAATGACTCTTCGAATTCCACTTTAAATTAGATTTATCCAATATTGAATTTACATAATCCAAAAATGATGTGGCAAATGATTATTTGTGACAAGAAATGACACGACACTAATGACATGGACTGCATGATGATGTGGCGGTGTGAGGCCATTCTTTTCTACTTCTTTATTTATGTCTCCTGAAAGATAGAACACGTTCTTCTTCTTACTCTTCCATAAGGCTTGAATATAGGGAGTCTTTAATGTGATCTTGATTTCCAGATGTTGTCGCAATCTAGTGTTACTTGTCTTTCTTAATTGATCCACTTGTATTTGCATCTACAAATGTGTCTTCTAGTAGGGTCTCCTTCTTCATCTCCTTCATCATCATCATATCATAACATGATAGAATACCTACAATTGAAATCCACTCATGACAATAAGACATCAATCCGATAAACCCCTAGTCTAAAATTCTTCATAACAACCAATTACTGAGTTGGAACCGGTGATAGGCTCATGAATTGCATAAGTTGAGCCACTGAGGAGGTCAGGGGCTGGGAATGAGCCTTGAGACTATGCAATTCACAATTCATACATGTGAGGGCTAGTCTTTTTTGTAGTTGAGGGGCTCAAGGGGTTAGTCTGGAGGCTTAAGGATTGAGGTTTCCTAATGTGCAGTTAGGGAGGGATATAGGCCAAGGGATTACATTGTTGTGCAACTCAAGAGGTCAAGGGCTAGGACTGAGCATTGATACTGCGCAATGCGTAGTTTAGGCAGGTCTAGGAAAGATAGTTGTGCAATCGAGGGGCTCAAGGGGTCAAGTGTGAGGCTTGAGCCTTGAGGTTTCCTACTACAAAGTTTTGAAGGGGAAGAGGCCAAGGGCTTGCGCAGCTGCATAGTTCAAGAGGTCAAGGCTAAGGTTTATTTCTTGGGATTGTATAGTGCACAGAAGAGGATGACTGAAGGCAAGGGTTTCCCAATTCTGGAGCTAAAGGGTTAAGGCCAAGCACTGTGATTACGTAGTGCGTAGTTCTGTAAGGTAGGGAGTGGGCATACGTAGTGCCAAGAGGCAAGGTTAAAGCTTGATGACTGAGACTGTGCAGTGCACAATTCAGGAAGGTTGAGTGAGGCCAAGTTGCTCGAGAAGGCACTTTTCTGGATTTTGCTAAGTGTGGGATTAGTGAGGCCAAAGAAAAAACTAGCAAAAATTGAACATGATAACACACTTAGAATAGTTGACATCACAGCAGTGATTAATCAGAACACGTGAACAACATACTTCCCTTAATGCGACGACACTGTGACTTCTTACCACAAGTGCGACACTAAAGGTACAATTTGCGACGACAATGATGACAATGCTTGAAAATTTCGAAATGGGTGCAACACATGCATACATGATAAGAATGAATGATTAGTGTTGGATACCTATACCAATAGGTTTCATATTTCATGATTGGCAAATTCAAATGCCAAATATGCTCTACTTTGCTGATACAAAGATCACATATTTCCAAGGCAAGGCAAGGTGTGTACATGCCTTCATGTTTATTAAATTTTGATGGATGGTCCAACAGTCTAATCTGGATCATGCCATGTTTCAATTTTCTGTTGTAGAATAGAGAAAGAAGTCTGTCCAAACTGTTTAATCTTGGCAGACCAATAGTTAGGAAGAGAAGCTAAGGTTCCCAACTGCTTAATCTGGGGCCTTGGAAGTAATAAGGGTATTATTAGATATGCAATCAAAAGAAAATTCCAGTGGAAAAGAAAAGGCACATAAGGGTCTGCAAGTCCAAGTGCACCCTCCAAGAAGAAACAAAAAATGCTAGGCAAGTAGATGGGTAGGTAGATGGGGTTGCAGAAGTGGTGTTCCTTTCAAACTGAATCTTGCTGGTCAATACAAGGAAAGCAACACAATGGAGCATGTCTAACTTCCCTTTTTCCTGGTTTAAACACTCATTACTAACATCCCTTCACCAAGTTGTGTTTATGACAGAAATTCAAGGTTTTATGTTGGTTCTTGTATCCTCTAAGAGCCACATTTCTTGTGCAAAATTCTTTTCATTTTGATCTACTCCCTAAGCTAAGTTGTCTTCAAATAAACTTAGTGACATCACTCCTCATTCACCTTCTCCCTCCATATTAACCCTTAACTTCTATTATTTAACTCCCTATGTTGCCCTTTCCCCTACTATTATAACACCATGGTGTATAAACCCCAAACATTCTATAAATATCCCCCCCCTTGGCATTATAGCCATATGATTCACTACTAGGGAATTAAATTGACATCTAGTTAGTTTAAGAACCCAAACCTTACCTTTTTTCCTCCTTCAGAACTCATCTACCTAGTCAACCCTTCATTTTGCCTATGAAACCTTGGAAAAAGCCCATCTACACCCTTTGAACCCGCTCAAAAGGAAAAAATACCTTGAAAACCCACTTTTCTGCTTTATCCTAAGTTCGGGATTAATGCACGTTTTATACAAAAATACATTGAAAAACCATTGTTTTTGCATTTATCCAAAGTTTGAGGTGCGCGCGATTTTGCAAAGAAATTTCATGAAAGAACCCATTTTTCCTAAGTTTTTGTGATTAGCGCGCCTTTATAAAAATACATTAGAAAACCATGCAATTCGCGAATAATTCTAAGGGTCCCGCCGGGCACAAATCCCATGGAAAATAATATTTTAATCCCTGCCCAACGCTGTATCATCCGTATAGTTCATCGGCCCGTCGACCGTCCGATCGGGCGCTTTTCATCCTACGGTTGACGTGGATATCGGACCGGCCCCGACGTCCGAAAGATATCGTCCGATATCTGTTAGAGGCTGACGTCAGGCCTCGGCCACGCGTCGCCCCCACAGCGTATCAGAGCCCCCTCTAACAGATTCCCTTCTGTATCATAAGCGGTGCGATATGATACCACTGTGGTTTACAGTTTTTCGCCAATCCGCCTGCCAGCGTCATCGCCGTGTCACTGCCTGCGTCATCGCCCCGTCCACCATTGCTCCACTTGTTCACCACCTCACCACCCCCGTGGACCACTCATAAGCCACCACGTCACTTGATGATGTCATGCTGACGTCATCCGACCCTGACCCACCTGATGACGTCATGCTGACGTCATCCGAAAAAGGCGCGAATGTCCTAAAAATCCATATTTTTGCCAATTTTTCGCGTTTTTTGCACTTTTTACAAAAACTTTTGTTGCGCCTTCTGCATGCATTTTACGTCCAAAATTGCACCAACCTGCTCAAATCGACCTGGAGACCTTCGGCGCGCCTACCCACCTGCATTCGTGACCCGGACCGTCGAGTTTACCAGGTATTTATCCCTGCAAATCTTCTCTGAGCCTGGTTTTGTCTGCAATAGCTGAGAACTCACTTAAGACACTGAAAAACGCATAATTCACCGGCAAAATTCCCTGCACCTAGTTCCCATTGAAAATTGAACGGTCGAAATTCACTAGCTGAGCCTGTTTAAACAAAACTTTCATTGAAACCTGCATTCTGTTCGCGCAGTCGTGAACAGTAAACCTAGAACTTACACCTAATTATTGAGAAAGGTCTGTTAAAGAAAAGTATTCGCCTTCTCAAGTGACTGTGTGTAGTATTTCAATTGTTGCAAGTTTACCCTATCGTCCTCTATTTCTCAATTCACCTCTTTGTTCAAGCAATACTTTTTCTGTTACTCAACCTAGTAACATCAGTTTACATACAAAACATAGTTCTTAAGTAACCATGGAGACTCCAGTAGCACCTGTGGCCCTCAATGTTGCCCCTTTGAATGCCCCTCAGAGAGAATTGGAGTGGTAGGATTTAGCAGACTTAGATTATGAAATCTCAGAAGACTCCCTAACACACAGCAAGTTCCACCTCTACCTGCTTAATGAATTAAAAGCCAAGCATGTATATGGAACAGATATATTGGGCATTTGGGATTCCTTCCTCCCAATCTTCAAGATTCCTCAGGTCAACCAATTCCCTGACCTAATTCACCTGTGTTCTGTATGTTATGATCCCACTCAGAGAGCTATGCTTGACCCTTCAGCCTCAGTTGTATTCTACATCACCCCTGAGGCCATCAAAGAGATGCTGCAATTCAAGACTGAGAAGAAATTGGTCCCCCTGTCTTTGTTGGATCTGATAAACCAAGGAGCTAGAATGTTGACAGATGCGCAGATCACAAAGCTGAACCAATTGTTTATTAACTCTGATACTGTGCAATACCCTCCTATTTTTGCTGGGTACCTCAACCAATTGGGTGTAGACCTTGCAGATATGATCAGTTCCATCCTTGGTTATAAATCAGTTGAGTATATTGATGAAACTGTACTGGTGATGATGCTTATGTTTTCCCCTGGCAAAACTCCAATCTGCTATGACTATGCCACCTACATATCAGACAAGATGCATGAGCAGTTTACGAACCTGTCAAGAGAAAAGGTGTTCAGATACACCTACTACATCTACCACTTAATTTTGTACTATCAGCGTGAGAAATTCTCCTTCATTGTCAAAAGAGTGGATGCACAAGGTAATCCAAGGTCTGTAGTGTACTGGAGCTCAGTTTTTCACTGCAGAGCCTATTCTCCATACAATTACTATGAGTTTATAGACCTCTTCATCCACCCAGCCATGTCTCTGTTCCTGAGCTCGCCTCCTCCAAGACTAACAAATGAGATGCAAAGAATCCTTCAGTTGTCCAAAGTGTACAGCATTGGGAATTGGTATTTTTACCAAAACTACACCGTTATCAGAATATATGGTTGTGAGTTACCCCCATACAGACTGCTCAAGTATGTGCCCATGAGACTATTTGCCCTTGAATACTTCAGGCAATTTAGGAATGCTGATATGATACACTTCTCAGGCAAAGGCAAGAAGGCACAGCTGAAAGTGAAAAACCAATTGGGCCACCTTGTTTTTAACAAAAGGGAGGAAGGCTGGAAAGAAGCTGACAGAAAGCTAGAATGCCTTGGCCTAAAGACCAGTTTCCTCTGGAAACCTTATGACCCCAATCACTCCATATCATTGAGAAGGGTCAAATATAGGCTCTCTAGTTATGACCATGTAAGGTTGCCTCACATTGAACAATATGCAAATCAATCAAAATGGAAAAGAGGCACACTAGAGGAACCTATTACACAAGAAGAACTGAATGAGAGAGCAAGAAGAAATCTTCTTAAAATGGCTGACTTGGAACTTTCTGCATAGGTATTCTCTCTGCCAAAGCCTCAAGTAGGAGCAGTTGCCTCATCCTCCACAGCACATCAGGAGGCAGTCAAAACTACAAATCAAGCTCCCAGCAAAGGCAAGGAAAAAGAGATGGAGCAAAAGGTACAGCAAGCACAGGTTCAGCAACAACAACAGGGACATCAGCCAGAAAAGGAGCAGCCAGGGCAAGGAGAATAAACAGCAGAGGCCCCAATGGTCATAGAGCAACAACCAACACAAATGGCGCCTCCTAGGCAAGAATCAAGAATTGATTCTTCAGTCCTCCAAACCCCACAAAGAGAGGACATAAGCAGGAAAAGGGACAGAGAGACTCCCCTTACTACCTCAACAACTCAAGGGGAGAAGAGGCAAAGGTTGAACCGTTTTTCGGAAGAAGAAATGCCAATAGGGCAAACTTCGGGTATGGGCCTGCCCAGCATGGAGGCCTCAGCAAGTTCCTTCCAGCAGGAACAAGAGAGGGCAGTAGGAGGAGAAGTTAGCTCCTCAAACCAACAGAGGGAAGGTGAAAAGAGCATCAAGCAGCAGTTCAAGGATATCAAAAAGAGAAATGAACCCATAAGGCTGCAATTGTATAATCATTTATTCAAAATGGCTCCCACTAACCAGCAAAGACTCATGTCTGCCTATGATGCACATGAGGGCAAAATGATAATGAGCCATTTCACACCAGCCGTGCAGTAACCACAGTCAACTGCCAATTATATCAGGACCAACCTTGAGGTCCTGGCCAAGGACATCCACCCAATGGATTAGATCGAATTACACAAACAAACGGGTGAGATGGTGTATGCCTCCTTGGCAGACAAGACGTTGGTGAACTACAGGCTACAAAATAGCCTAAATAATACCACTGCACAACTTGAGTTGGAAAGGGCATCCTCTCAAGCAAAGGACAATAGGATCAAAGCTTTAGAGGACATCATAATAGAGCTTGGGCATGATCCTAAGGATGTCAAAGTAGTGCAGGAGATTCTGAAGCTAAGGGATGCTGATATGGCAGCACTAAGGAAAATGATAAAAATCCCAGCAACTCTTCATCCTCAAACATAAGAGATTGCCTAGCTTAGACAAGATAAGGATGCAGCAGCTATGCTGGTAACATTATACAAAGAGCTCATCCAGACACAAGAGAAGCTGGAGGAATAAGAGGCTGCCCTTCAGGCAACATTGCAACAAAACGAGGCAGGACAAACTTCACAACCTCCTCCAGAAACAATTAATCTGGAGGAAGCTCCTCAAACCACTGCCCCTCCCAGTCAGCAAACACAACAAGTTGCACCCTCCACCTCAGCACCAACAACAGAGCAGGCTGAAAGACTTGACATGCAGAAGCTGAGAAATGAGATTCAAGCCTTGGAGGCCCAAATGTCAGAGTTGAATCAGGCCAAATAAACTCTGGCTAAGATCAATGAGAAGTATGATAAATCCAAGAAAAATGTGGCTGAGAGAGAAAGAGAGGTAAAGGCTCTCAAAAAGAGAATAAATGAGCTAGAAAAGGAGCTCACACTGGAAAAGGTAACAGTTGAGCTCAAGAGAATCCTATGGGCCAATATTGGCCAGTCCATCACAAACTAGTGGGAATACATTGAAGCCATCCATGAACAAATGGGGCTCATTGGAAAAGCACACAGGGAAATCCAAAGGGCAAGGGCATCTCTAGGCAGCATGCCTGAGGTGCACTAGAATAGATAATGTGGTTACTACAGGACAGCTCCCACGCTAATCCAAATGAATTTCAACAGGACTGAGACCATTTCACAGGTCAAAGGGTCCTAAACACTTAAGAAAGAAACTGGTACAAGACCTTCGAAGAAGAAAGCCAGGATATGAGGCAAGATAATCATAAATTCAGGACAAGGTTTCAGGCTCACCAAAACAGAGGCCTTCCTAGCTTGATGGAGCCCTCAGGAAGGCTACTTTCACATGAAAAATATGCCAAGAGGGTCAACACTTTTGCTGCTAATCAGATTGCAGAAACAACCAGCACATCATCAGAAACATGGCCAGCATCAGGACAGACCCTTTTCAACAGGGTGGAGAGCTTATTCTTCATTATGAATGAAATTACTCACTTATTTGATGAGCCTCCCAATTTCTATAAGTATACAGAGGCAGATGAGACCATAGGGTCAATTTTGTGGCATCAATTGCCTACAAAGGAAGTCTCGAATAGTTTAATACATTTACTGCTAAACCAAAGCCAGTAATTATGTTTTTTCCTTTTTGAAATATTTAAATTTTCATGCACAGCAAAATAAGGATATATCAGCAGGTATGCAGAAAGAGGTTGAGCCAACTCAACACAACTATTCGGCCACCACAGCAGCACTGGCAGTCATAGGTGACAGGGCCAAAAAGCTACAGGAGGACAGAGCTGCACAAACACGTCACTCAGCAGTTATAACAAAGCATTCAACCGACTCAGTGAGCTCCAAGGTCGAATTTTCTCAGATTAAAGAGCATTATGTTGTATTTAAAGGCTCGTAATTAAATTCTTATCTACTATTATATGTATGAGTTATGAAGTATTTTATTTTCTTAGTGACTCAATGCTGAGATATTTGTATGAAACACTTTATATATTTCCCCTCGTCATAAGTTCAGCAGTGTTGGGAGTTTGAGATGTCGGATATTGCTCATATCTATTCTATTGTTCTTTTACTGTAAACTCTCAGAGAAGTAATACAAAAGATGATGGAATTTCCAAAGCTCTGTGTTGCTTGATGCTTTGTGGTGTTTAGCTGAAGGTTACAGGATTCCTGCGTATTTCATGGCACAATAAGTTTTTCTTATAACTCTTTGTTATGTGTTTTGTTATCTTTCATATCTCTTTCATGTTTCCTGCATCTTATAGTTAAATAGCAAGGAAAAAGAATAGTTCTAGGATTTAATCACAGATTACCCTGAACTCAATCTAAGCTATTCTGAATGTTTTTCTTCGGTTATAGTAATAAAGGTGTAATTCTTAACTGCTACCCTTTCACACTATATCTTTCACAGTGATTATTGTTTCAGGAATTCAAGTTTGCTCTCGAGGAATATATCTCTTTCTCACACCCCAGCTTAGTGGAAAATTCTTAATTGCTTTTCACTGGTTGTTTACATTACACCATCTTAATTTCAATTTTGTTTCATGAAGTATCTAAATGGCCCTGTAACTCCAGCTGCTCAAACTCAAGATTTCAAGAAACCAAAAGCCACAGACTCCATTGCCCAATGGACTAACATTATCTGCAGACCTCCACTTTAAGTACAAAAAGACATCTTTCCAACCAAACATAAACCAAAACCTTTACTTCATAACTAGCCTAATATCTCCACAGAACAGAGATAAACCTTAAAGAGAGAGACCTCTCTAATTACAGCTGGGCTAGAAGCTGTAATCCAAAGATTGGTTAGTGGTTACCCCGGCCGTATTCCCTTGGGAGTCAAAGGGAACAACCTGGGTGCCAACATAAATGGAGACTCCACTGGGGACTCTCTAGGATTTTCTAATTACTATATATCTCCCAAAGCTGCAGCTTGAAATTTTAATATCAGTCAAGAAAACCTTCAAAGCTGTTTGAGTCCAAACACTAATAGTTTTAGGGAAGAGCTGAATCAACCAACTGTCATACTAGCTTTAAGATACATATAGCCATTTCAAAATCTTGTCGAGTACATGCAAGATACAAATTTTCCTAAAAGACTCAAAAAGACTAGCTCAGAAACTGGCTCCCAAGAAGAATCTTCGGTACACTAGGGCAAATCCTGACCCAAACCCACCTACTGTCTTTGAAAATCCTAACACAATCCCTAAATTTGTTAAGAAGCAGCGAGGGCCAGATAAGCTTGCTGACTTAAGTCCAGAGATAGTTCACCCCAACCCCATCTCCACTCCAATCAAGGTTCTTTTTCACTCCACCCCCAATTCCCCTAGTTCTCCATCCACATCTCAAAGCCCCCCTCCCACATCCTCATCCCCCACACATACTCCCTTGACCAACACTCTAGGTTCTGCTACACCTGCTCCCCCTATGGTACCTATTATTCATTTTATCCCAGTTGTCCCTTTTAATCCCCCAAACCTTGCAAATATGGCTATGAGATATGCACCTCTGCAATTACCTGCTAATCCTACAGCTTTACCTCAAGATTAGCAAGCCAAAATCTCATATTTTGACTCCACTGGCCCTTACTCTGCTATTCAGCATGCCAAGAGGATGCAGGATCATTTTGAGAACTATGAGATAGATGATGAAAGTGTGAGGATGAGAATTTTTGTCCAAATCCTAACAGGTGATGTCTGGACTTGGTTCAGGTCACTTCCTGCAAATACCATCACAACCCCTGATGAGCTTTACCAAGCCTTTAC